>QNGE01007064.1:0-11407 GCA_008508345.1 Paragonimus westermani
CGCGTGACGTTTTGATGTGTTAACGTTTCATCTCGCTCGTCGGTCGCTCTCGTCGGTTTTACGTGTCGAGAATATTTCTCGTCTACTCGTTACGTTGTTCGTGATTGATCGGCCATAGCCCATCTGAACTCTACAGTCTCCGCAACTACCTGTATTTTCATTTCGCGTCTGGTATTTCTTCGTACACCTCAGGGAACGTTAATTTAGTGCACTAAAAAGGTGTAAGAAACTGGACTTGGTCCACAATTAATACCCAGGTTCCACTGTAATTGTTGTACTTGAACGTCTGACATTATACGGACTTGAACAAATGCCCAAATATGAGTTACGCTCATTTTAGAAGTTCTTGAACATAAAAGAGCCGACCAAAACATTGTTTAACACTCCAAAGACAAAGGATATATCCTGTGCTATAAAATTATCACCATTTCCTACCAAGTGCATCAATTTTGTTCTCTCAACTAAATAGGTTGTTACAAAGGCATGCACTGTGGAATCAGTTAAGAATCACGGTCACACGCAATCTATCGTGGCAGCGCGAACATCTTGATTTGGAGCAGAACAATACAGAGTATTGGAGGTTCACTCGTATAAAACTGGTCATTTGCATCGATAAGTGATGGTTAGAAAATCATACAACTTACAGCCAAGTGAACTGTGAGCACTGAACTTAAACGTCCGTTAGCGCCAGTCAATCGTGCCGTGGCGCATACAACTCAATGAGGCGGTCAAAAATCAACGAAAAGCGAAGAGTTCAAACGAGAGTTCATGGTACCAAATCAGAGTATGTTACATGTAGCAATGCGAGAAATATTCGCCCAGCACACGTGGATATATGTGAAGGACCTACAGTACGATAGTTTGATCAATATGATGGGAGTAGTTGAGATTGACATTGTGCAGGCTCCCAGTCGTTGATGGGTAGTCAGGCGGTGGAGCTGCGGAGCCAGGTGTAGAGGTTCGATGGTTCGGGCCTTCCAGTGGACTCTATGCCACCGTATTCTTGATTTCACTCATTGTGATCCGAACTCAATCTTCAATCAATCTCCAATTTGCTACGCGGGTAACTCGAAATTTGGTTTAAATTTCCTCACTGTCATTACCCATTTATATTTTTGCTATCTTGGTGCCCAGGGCATCCAAAATTATATACGATCATTGTTATTTCTTGTCGAATAGCATAACTCATTGCGTATTGTATTGGTCGTGTTCGATATTATCCGTGCTATTTTTCAGCCTCCTTGAATATTGCTCATCCTTGTCGACAGTGACCCGTGCCAGATCTAGCAGCGCTGTGATTCAGCAGACAGTTTGTAGAAGCAAGCGCCTGCGGTCGGTATGAGTGTGAAATGTCCGTACAAAACGGCATGCAGTGCCACCAGTGTCAGAAGTGATGCCACTTCAAGTGCACTGATTTTAACGAACACCAGTAAAACCAGCTAGCTTCTTCATATCTCATGTACATCTGTATGAGTTGCAGGTTAATCGATAGCCAAGGCACCGCTCCGCAGCTGACTGGTCTTACACGCACCACGTCAAGTGGAGTGACGCAGAAAACCTGCGAGTGTAAATACGGGGCTCTTCTTAGCTCTATATCTCTTTCCATTTCCTTCATGGAGAGTAAGATAGGAGAGTAACAGCGGACTCTGCCCTAAATGAAAACTGGAACCACATTCTCTGAATGAGCATATAGCGCTTGCTCTCCCTGGTGTTGCAATCACCAAGAAAGCAGTTTCCCTATCAACTGCGCACGCAGAGGAGGCGGCAGTAAAAATGAAGGGAAAAGCTCTCAGGGAAAAGCGAGTTGTTCTATGGAGCCGCTTCCCTACAACCTCTTCTCCAACCGAGCTAGCTAAAACAGACCTAGGGACTTCCTTCTCTCCGGATGCCACGAACCTGGTACTTGCGAGTAGGCTGTGTGCCAAGACAACCAAAAATTCATCTGGCATTTTGGTAACTTTGCCAGCCAAGCTCAGCTCCGAAGTAGTGGTGGGAAAAACAGGGGCCTTGAAGTCCGCCAACGCCCATTTGAAAGGCGTGTCTTTCGACCGCTCCCGGCAAGGTAGCGCGAGACTCAAACAGCGGACCAAGACTAAGTCAAATCATGGCAGACCAGAAGCTACAACTGGAAACTGAATTCAAGGTATCCTATCAGACCCCTGTGCTTGTTGTGGAAAGCGGAGGCACCGTCTGCATGGTCGTTTCAACGACCGACGCCCCAGGCACAGGCATGAGCATTGAGGGTACCGACACCGCGCAAAAACCGTCTTCGGAGTTACTCACCCGGAAACCCACCAAACTGTCCAGCAGAAGACTCTCCCTCCCAAGAATTCGGAACGGAAGCAGCCTGCTAGGGCCGCCTCCTGCAACCCAAAAAATATCAATTTGGCCCACCCTCATCAATATTTCCTTCAGTAGCCCCATAACACAGCGTCTATTGCCGTCTTCCAAACCCCGCACCCAGAAAATTAAGAATTCAAATTTTCCGTGGGTGAAAACCTCCAAGCACCCTCCCAAGCTTCGGAATTTGACGGGGGCGCAGAGTTCGCAGGTGGCGGCACCCAGAATGCTGATCAAATGCCCGGTAGTGTCGCTGACCTACATGCATGCGGTGATGCTGTGCCCACAGCCTCGAAGGAGGGCCGTCAGAACAACTCGAATGAACAGACCGAGTCCAGCCCCACCACCAAGGTAATAGCTTTCAGATGCATGTGAACGAACTGTCTGAGTCTGTTCAGTAAATTACCGGAAATCAGATAGTTAACTCATGACACCCAACCCCACATGTTCGTCCTTACGGAGACCTGGCTCATGGGTGATATCAGTGACAGTGAACTGAGTGTCCCGGGGTATTCAGTTCACCGGGCTGACTCTGCCCGAGGAAGAGTGGAGGGCTCTACGATTTTTCTTCGGCAGCGTCTCCCGACACCCACGGTTATTGGTGGCTTCCAGTCCTCTGATCAGTGTGACGCTCTGTAGCTTCGACTACCACTGCGTGGCGACGACTCACTCCTTGTGGGGGTCATTTATCGTTCTCCATCGTCAAACGTCTCCGACGACGACAACCTCCTGGTGAGTCTGGAAAAATTCCTAGGCCTACAACGCTTTACTCATCTGTTTATTATGCGTGACTTCAATGCGCCAAAGATAAACTGGGTGTCATGTTCTCACCAGGACTGTGAAAGCGGATTCTCGACCTCCTTATCAACGCTGATACATCGGAAGGCGTGGTCACAGCACGTCACCGCCCAGATGCGGCATCGCATTGGTCAGATTCCTTCTCTGCTCGACTTAATTATAACTAATGAGAGCCACCTGGCCTTATTTTCATGGATAGTCTGGCGGAGGCCAAAAACAATGGCCTTACCCCAGATGCTATCTTCTTTTATTTCGCCAAGGAGTTTGACCGTGTCCTACACGACCCCCTGAACCACAAACTGGATGCCTACGGTATTCAAGGAGAGGTTGTTCGCTAGATTGCCTCTTTTCTTGATAATACAACTTTTAGAGTTAAGACCAGACCTTTCGTCTCCCTCTTTCATTTCTGCGGGAGGTCCCCAAGGGTCAGTGCTGGTCCTTTGATATTCCACATTTACATCAACGACCTTCCAAGCAATATTTCCAACAACGTACTCTCATATGCAGATACCCAAAAATCTGGAATGCCATTGATCCCAGTGCACTCCAAATTGATCTTGACGCGATCAAGCGCTGGTCGGACGATTGGGGCCCCACTAAATGACAACAAATGTGCTCATATGTCACTCAGCAGAAATTCTGGCAATGTCTTCACGATTCATAGCGCATCTAGTACAGTAGATATCATGAGAATCGATCTGAGGAAAGCTCTGAGGATCTGGTTGTCGTCTAACTTTTCCTTCACGTATCAACATGAGATGGCGGCAAAAAAGGGAATTACCGCTCTTCTGATGACTAGGCACACTTTCTGAAGAAAGACATGTTAACTGTTGAGCGTGTCCAGTGCGCGGCTACCAAGGTAGTCGCGGCCTGAGTAATGTTATTTACGAGTCTCTACTTGGAATTCTTGGCCTGTACCCACTTAAATTTCGAAGACTCCGCGATGATTTAATACTCACACACTTCTTCATTAGAGGAGGCTTTGTTGAACCCTTCTTCACTATAGCGAATGGTAGCGGCCGGTGAGGACATAATAAGAAGCTTTTAAAGCTTCGTCCTCGGACCTTTCTTAGGCAGCAGTTCTTTTCTTACAGGTTTATTAACTGTTGGAACAGCCTTCCTTCTGAGGTCGTCAGCAGCGCTTCCAGGGATCGTTTTGAAGCTTTGCTTAATTCTCATTTATCCAAAATTGCATTATGCGAATAACATTTCTCTGTTCTTGGTATTCACTGTAATCCCCAAGAGCGGTACTACAACTTGTTTTCAATGATCGCCTCTCAGATCAACAGAATCCCCCTGACGCTGAGCAAAGAAAACCGACTGGATCCGGAAACCCTGGGCTTCTGCGTCGAACCCGTGTATCAATCGCTGAATTCATTTATTTTGGCCAGAATCGAAATACGCAGTGATATCAAGATCCCAAACAACAAACTGGATCTGGGGGGCAGATTTTGCTCTTTGCGTGGGTTCGGATCCCACCTCTGACACTTTGTTGCCTGTTGAGCTACCGAACCGAGAATAATCGAAAAAGTGGTCTGAGCAGCATTAAGCAACCTCAACCTATCAGAAAATTAACCTCTTTTTGAAAGAAACAACATTAATCAGAGGCGCATCTGATCGACATTTCCGAATGATTGGTACCGATCGACCGTTGATATATTGGTTTTGATCAGCGAAACCTTCATCATTCCGAAAACTGCTTCAACCCAATCTCATTACAAGGCAGGAACTTTTGGCGTGTGTGTGGACCTGGTGGTGGTTGATTTCATCACAGGCACGATTATTAAAATACTCAGTGGGATAACTCAACGCGGCTGTATGATACGCCCGAAACCGATAGCGGGTGGAATGCCGATAACACGAGAAACCCAGTGAGCCAACGTCCAACAAGATCGGATCAACGGACAAAGAATGGTAAACAGAAACCCACGGATATATAAAATTCAACGGGCGAAGAATGGTAAACAGAAACCCACGGCATATATAAAATCCAGACAGATGTGCACACGACGAGTGAGTTGACCAATGAGGATGTTACTTTATTAAATCGTTTTTTGTCACAGTATTAGTGCATTCTCCTTAAGACTGGAAGACGAAGGAGCAAAATTGGACTGGGAGCCAGCACACATTACACTGTCTAATCTGGGGAAAGAAATTAGGCGCAGAGAGCCACAATGAACAAATTTTTGGAGCGTTTTATAAAGTGATGACCAGCATTCACATGTCTATGTCATAGGGTCAGTCCATCTGTGCCCAACACGCTGGCCATTTTCTTGCTGCTACGTTACTGTCAGCACCTTGATGACCTACCATATTGAGACGGTCAACACGTTCGGAGCTGTGTGTGCTGCAACAGAGGACGGCCATCCGTCCACGATCCATGACCTTCAGTTACTTCGCGAGTCAAACGCGATTTCAAGATCATTCAGCTGCCGTTCGTTGAACTGTAGGACAGTCGTGCGGGTCTTCTACCTTCAGAGGGTTCGGTTCAAGGCTACGTACTACCAGAGGCTAAGATCGATATTGCAAGGTCGGAAAACTGTTTGGATAACATCTTGATTTTGCAGCCTTCATTCACCTAATTTTGTTTAATTGTGTTTAAGTGCCTGCGCAAAAGCCTCTCTGGGACCCGGTCGTCTGGAGTCCGATGGGAGTGTTTCGGCTAGCGAGGCTGGATGAGCGTCAGAATGAGTGCGACTCCGTCCATGACTGCCCACCGAAGCGCCTCCGTGTTCAAAAACTTGTCCCAAGAAGCGACTTACACATAGAAGATGGAAGAACCTCAAATATCATCAATCCCTTTGATACAATGTCCGGGCCTCAACACCATATAACGATGTAGAAAGTACTGTTGCAGAGTAGCCAAGCTGCTCTGGTCTCACCATCAGGCCGCAGGTCTCTCAGACATGTCCTCCAAAAGTCCAGAGGTAGTGCCAGCGTTGAACACGCGAACTAGTAACTGGCCCTCCATGGACAGATCAGGTGGCAGATTACCACCCAGGTAGTCGAAGTCAGAGCGGATGCTTACGGTGGCTCAACTGATGCAGAATCCGACTGCATGCATGGAACTCACACCCGAAGCAAGCCGAGGGAAAGCGAATGTTTTACTCGCGTCAGTAGCCGAAGAATATTTGATCGCTGGGATCACCGGAGCTGCGGCCATTCCGCTGTAGTTCCTTCTTATCGTATGCAAATAACGCACCGTCATATGCAGACGACAGTATCTGAATAATCGAGTTACACTGCAGGGTTGTAATATCGAACCGTACCGGCGCGTGTTTTGAAAAGGCTTTTATCACTTAGTGCTAGTTGTAACGCGCAACCGAAACCAGGGAGCGCGCACGAATTGAATTTGAGTTGTGTAACGGGGCGTGCTGCTGTGTTGTCGGTGCCGTTTTAGCTTGCGTTTGTTTAAGTCGTGTGCATGGCTTACTGGGCCTTTGGCTCATGTTTGTTCGTATTGTTTCTTTTTTCAGAACTGCTGTTCGAACCCCTACTTTGGAAGAGCGTTGTCCCCTGTTGCGTACACGTTGCCCGAAGGTTGGTCCGCGAGGTTACAGGCATCCAGAGTAGAATCGGCTGGCCTGCATGTTACACTAGTGTATATCCCGTGTTTTTTATTCATTCGCTCAAACTAGTGTGGTATTGGCTACATCTTATCACATTTAATTGCTTTGAGAAGTTTGAACATAATTTGACAATGAAAAAGAATGTCACAGTACAATGCCCGTCAAGTTAACTAATCCCCAAAACTTGTCAGTCACCAAGCAGTCATCTCTGGGCTGAAAGGACATGATGGCAACAAAGAATGGTGTAAAATCTATAGATCCTTCTTCCAACACCTGCTTAACTTCTGCTGTTGCTGAGGCGACAAAAGCGGATGCTGAAACGGCAATCTCAACAGCAAATCTTAGTGCATCACACGAAAGGAACAGTACCAAGTCGTGTAAAGGTTCCATCACCAATGTAATCGCAGATCAAGTTGGAAAAACAGCAAACTTTCAGGCTGGACCAGTGAAATGCAGTAAGTACGAGGAGTTTACCGAAGTTTGCACCAGATACATCCGATAGTTAGCGTTCAAAATGCCTCAGGTATTATCCACGATCAGACTACCCCTAGTCACAAAGACCTCGTAGTCACTTGGACGTTTATTGATAGAGCAACTACGGGAGTGCGCAAGCGGTTAGGCTGCGCAAGCAAAGTGGCGGTGTTTAACGTACCTTATAGAATACCTTTGTCGCCTGTGAAGAGTTTTACCCAAATCTAGTAAGGTGGAAGAACACCAGGGCCATTGCCTAAGATATCGCGAGAAAGTAGAGCAAAACGCTATGCACTGTAGCTGCAGTTCACAAGTGAACTTATAGCCAACGAGTTCGCCAGAAGACAGGAGCAAATCAAGCGTGGCATGAGGTTTAAGTCCATAAAAGTGTTTGGTGACAAGACGCCCCTACAGAGGGAAATGTTATGAGCCAATATTTCCCGAGGAGGAAGAACTTATATAACACAGTCAGTAGTCCTGTTGATTCGACCGTCGATCACGACTGCTCCACGAGTTCTCTGAATTGGCATGTTGCGAAAGGAAACTCCGTTACCTTGCCTGTCCAGACGTACATTGGAAAGCATACCACGTCTATCGACGCCAGGCACGTTCACGTTTCCGCAGAGAAATCAACGGTTATCCATGAAAATGCTTCCCCTAGTACTCGGCGACTTCCTCCGTAAGCGGAGGTGTTGACTGGAAAAAGCGTTGGACTCAAGGCACCCGGAGTTTCTTAGATCACTGGGAGAAGCATCCTAAATCCCCCTGATAATAACGCAGACGAAGGAGCGGAACCACCTACTTTGTACCATGTGTACCTTCCTTCACTACCTGAAGTTAGCGGTGGCAAGTCCAGAACACCTGAACAAGGTTCTTGCCCAACAGTAAGACTTGTACAGTGCTTACAAGTAAATAATATTTCGGATTTGCAACGTAAGTGCAACTAAAAAGTACTTCACGAGCGCCAAGACTCTGGTTCAAAGAACTACGACTCAAGAAAAATCGCCTCGCAGATAGAACTGCAGAATATGCCCCCTCACTGCTTTCAAGCCAACCTACAACTATGCTAGGGTTCACGGCTTCTATCCATCATCCAGTAGCACTGCAGTAACTTATCCCCTCACCTGAAATATGGGTGCTATTAGTGACCAAATTCCTAATGTATATGCCTTGACAAGTACTTCGCCGCCTGATTATGCTACCAACTCAAATGTCCACCGAACCCGTTCATTTTCATTGCACCCCTTGATATTTCGTTCACCGCCACCTGGCCCCCCTCTCACTGTCCCACCCAGTTATCCCACCATAATAACACTCTTCCAGCACTCTATCATGGAGTAAAACCTTCGTGACACTCACTCGAATATGAGCGGAAAGTTGGTGCATTCCTTGGACCAAGCCTTTCCACACGATAATTGACAACCCATTACCTCGTCTGTTATGGAGATTTTTAAAAGTTTACTTATTGCGCTTTACAGAAATATGTTTTCTGACTTATTATTCATTAATGCAAGATCATTAGTAGGGTACACATTTTTAGATCCCTCGTTTTTTATCTAGTCCCCACACCATGCTTGTGACCGAGATATGGTGCTGCCATGATATTCCAGACAGTCACATGAGCATCACAAGGTATCAGTTGACTCGTAGGGATCGTCTCACAGGACGGGGTGGTGGCAGCGTCATTTGCCTAGAAGAAGGAGTTTCCGCAGTGAAACTTAAATGGTCTAGTCTTTACAAAAATTGAAGATACTTTGTGTTTATTGGTGTCTACACGCCCTCACGAGCTACTTATGAGGCGCAAATACAGACCGCCTATTGCTGCCAGTGTAACATACAACCAGTAGAGCAGACAGAGGTTATGACCGAAGATGTATTACGCAACACGCGGCGATACTAGAATATCAAAAGGGATGAGGGTACAAAAGTACAAGGAAGTTACGTTTAAATACAAGTGTCCTGCTTGTTTGCCTGGCTGACCGTTGGTTCCAGATCCTCGTGCACAACGTTAACGTAGCGGTCTGGAAGGTGAACAAAACAACCATGTAACGATTACCACCTCAAATTCGATCCGTGTGCGTTAACTAGTTTCGGTCGCGCGTAACACAGATCCCCTCTTCGTCAAGCACCATCCTCGGTGCTTCGCCAATGTCCAGCACGTTCGAGGCTGCCACTTCCACCTCAACCTCGGGGACGACCGGTGATGGTCTCCGGCCTGTAGTTTGTGTATGGATTTGGTCGATTGAAGTGAACCACGATTGGCTGTCTGTTGGTACCTGTTAGTTCACTAATTTGACAGGTTACCTCCGAAAGTATTCGCTCGACAACATACGACCCTTTTCATTGTTTATGCATCTTCATTGGGACTCCCGGGCTCGGAACCGTGTTGTGTAACCACACCCTTTCGCTAACCTTCAGGGGACCTCCAAATACCCTCTTATTGTAATAGTCCTCCTGATGCCTGTGAGATGTCTCCAGATGTACTCGTGCTATCTGGTGGGCACGCCGAAGTGTGTCAAGAAGGTTGCTTATGTATTGTGCTACCAAAAGTTTCAGTTGATGTGTAACGAGCAACCGGGCATCTGAGGGTAGTCTCACTTCTCGGCTTGTCCACAAAGAATGTGGGGTTTGCTCAGTCAAAGAATGGATGGCGCTATGATAAGCTAACAGACAGTTCCCTATAGCTAAGTCCCATTTGGTGATACTCCACTCTGCGAAAACATTTGGGAGATTTTTTAGGGACCGATTCGTCATTTCCCTTTGCCCATTGCCCTGCCAGTGGTGAGCTGTGGTTTGCGTCTTATCTATACCTAGTAGCCTACACATTTCGCGAACCAAAGAGCCTTCAAAGCAGAAGCCTTGGTCTGAATGGAGTTGGGCCGGAGCTCCCTACAGGCACACCTAATGACTGACAGTGGCTGTTGCTACTGTAGATGTATCCACTTGTGCAAGCGGGACAGCTTCACACCATTTGGTTAAGTAATCTACCATAGCCAAGATGTACCGAGTGTTTCGGAGTGTCTTGGGCAACGGCCCAACAGTATCTTCACCAAACAACTCGTTAGGACATCCTGCGGCCATAACTTGCGAAGGTACTCGACGTCCCATTTGAGGGCTTTTGAAAGTGCCACATTTCTCGCACAATTGGCATGACGAACTGATATCCCTCTGCAGATGCAGCCATCAAAATTGTTGTCGTGTGGCCGCTTCCAACTTGTTTATTCAAGCATGTCCGAGCTCGAGTTGCAAGTCTGTTAGGACGTCATAGATAAAGGGACCAAGATCCTTCTCCTGCGAGCGGGTCCGTATTGGATGAATAATACTCTAATACTCCCTCTGCCATCTTGAGCTGTTCCCACAGCGCCCAAAGACTGCGAGATTCATAGCTCTTCCCTTCTTTTTCCCTGTCTGTTTTTCTGTCACAATTGTTCCGGCACCTTTCTTAGATTAGCGCGGTATCAATATTTGTTGCTTGAGCCTACTCCCAGCAGCAATATTCTGCAACCTGTAGGTCGATCGGCGCCATGTGTTACGTAGTACAGGACGGACATTCGCCGTGATTGCGCGCAGGACGTCTTGATAATGAGTAAGCGTTCGAGTGTCGTCCGCCGGGTCTGTGTTTATATACGAAGTCGTATTCCTGTAGGATCTCCTGCCATGGGGCTAACTGTCCCTCCGGGTATTTGAAGTTTTGTAACCAGCGGAGAGACTGATGGTCCATGCGTACAATAAAACTTGTGCCCAGAAGATAATGCCGGAGACGTCTCACAACGTACACTAGTGCAAGCATTTCTTTTCTGGTTGTACAGTAGTTTCTCTCGCATTTACTAAAACACTGGTTACCATAGGCTATCACTCGTTCCCTACCGTATTCTCCTCGTTCCGAAGAGACCTCCCGGATTGCACTGTCGCTTGCATTGGTATCCATAACAATCTCCTCGGTCTTCGGCGACAGGTCCGGGAAAGCTAGTACTGGCGACATGCACAGAGCTTTCCATAATGATAATAAAAGCATGGTCACATACTTCTGTCCACGTGAATTCCCAATTATTTCGTTGTAGTCTTGTCAGGGAAGTGGAAATGAGAGAGACGTGGGTGAGGAAGCGACGATAAGCCCCTCAGCTCGTTTCCTTAGCAAACGCCCTTGTATGACATGTCAGCTGGAATTCTTAAACCATATATCGACGTCCGTCGATGATGGAAGTGCGGTAATTATCATACTCTTGGAC
>QNGE01007065.1:0-25844 GCA_008508345.1 Paragonimus westermani
CTTTAATATTTGTCGACCTTCTTAGTAATGTTGAGCGGCGACCACATTACCTTTAGGTCATTGTTATGGCTGCTACGATGATGACGTAGCAGCAAGCAGCCTCCGACGGACCAGAAGCGAAAGATTAGGTACCCCTTCTTCTAAAATTGAACTTCATATGAGCAAGCCTATCTGTAATTGGCACTTCTCTTGCAATGGTTGCTCACTACAGAATGCAGCATCAAGTTCTTTGGTCATTGTTGACTCGTTTGACATCTTCAAGACTCCGCTTGATTCGCCCATAGACGAGTGTCAGCTTCATTACCACGGCCCACAGATTGTTGGATGGTTATGCCTAGCTGTGCGGCCGTTTAATTTCTCCTGACTACCTGTTCGACGTATCAGTATGCTCTGTCAGTGTCATTTAATATTTGGTGTTATCGGTGTATCCTTGCTACGACCGGGATTTGATTTGGAATGGCTGGAGTTCAAGTCCTGTCCGTGGCAAGGATATGCACTACTGACGAGCTCTAATGAAAGCGAAACTCGAGTCTAGTGCTTGTTTTCGAAAGATGCTGGCTGCAAAGTCTATCGGAATGCGAACGCTGCGATCAAATGTGAGTGATGGTCAACTTGAAAATAAACCAAACCCTCGACTGCTCATCAGTAATCAAATGTTTGTGTATGGTTAGACAGCATCCGATTGCAAAACCCTGACCTCTGTGCTCAGAAGAATTTCGTGCCGACACTTAACCTCCCCTAGCCCACAATCAATAAAGCCCATGATTTGGAACAGTGATCAGGTAACTGATAACAAACGCGTCGTCATTAACCTATATTGACCGATTTTCTGACTCACACTAGTGACTGTTTTCATATTTGTTGTGTTTTAATTAGCCTGACGATCAAACACAGAAAACAATTCTTGTTCGTTACTCTGTAGTTCTCAAGACTGAGTGTGATCGATCTGTGGCCACGGAATTTGTGAGGACTGAACAGTTTAGGGTTGTGGAATCTGATTGCAATCGACTTGATGTTCACCAGAATGCGCTGACAGACTGTTTATGGTTGAGCATTCGCCACTCTGTGGATAACCAGGAATGCTTTGTTAACGTCTATGCGACGGCTGGTGTCAGCTAGATGCGCAACAATTGCGCTGGTAATTGATTTACGGCCACCGGTTCCGATCCAAGCTGGATGATGTTCTTTGATCCTTTTTGACAAGCGTCTAGTCGTACGATCAACATATTCTGCAGTATAATAGTAGCAAGAAAAATGGATACACGGACTTTGATTGATCGTGGACTGATAGCTTGTCTTTCAGGTTCAATCTTGATATCGGCATTGTTGTGAACCAACTTCTTAAGCTGAGAAGNGAGTAATCTTTTTCTACGTTGAGACTGACCGGTTTAATATGAGGAATCGGTAAATGATGAGCTGGTGTAGAGAAATGGATTCGTTCTCCAAGGGCCCGACTACTAGTTCGGGTGCGTCTCGTGGATTGGAGACCTAACGGATCATATGGTCGGTGTCTGTGGACGTTATTTAGGACGGCGGCTTGTCAGGCTCAGTGGCACAAATGGTTTCATTGTCTGGCTGAGATGTCTGTGAAGTGAATGCACTCAATAAAAAAGAATAACAAAAGCCTTAAGGTATCTGTCTTGCTGATGACACCTTACATTCACACACAGCCCGGTTGCAAAGTGCAGGTACTTTCATGCCAAGTGTTTGAATATAGACGTAGCTATTTGTGGTAGTTAGGCCACTCCCCCTCTTTTTCCTTCTACTTCCCTCATCCTATAAAAGGTTCGCCATCTCCATAGCTGTGTAGCGGTCTGAAGTCAGCGAGGACCACTGATGTACCGCTGCCCACGATGATGAGGATAATGGTGACGTAATCAGACATACGATAGAGTTGCCTTTCTTCAGGAGGTCGTCGTATATATTGTGCTTTGGTGATCAGCAATTTCCTCTTTAGCTTGTTTTTATTTGTCGTGGATTGTGGTTCTGTTCAATTTCGTATCAACAGTTTTGATCGTTGACAAATTGTCCAGCCTTTGAGCTGTACTAATTTCTGCTCGAGAGGACTGTGCCACTGCTCGCGCAAGATGGTAAAACAGCGGTACTTCTACCGGTTATCTTCACGAATGCTGCTAAGCGTTTTGGGTGATCCCTGAAATCTAAACCTTCCCGACACTTCAACCTTGGCCCAAGGCATTTAGAGAGTATCTGTTATCCGGCTTCGAATAACACGACGGGATCAGGGATGATAAAATTAAAAGTCTTTCATAGGGACCGTTCTCTAATCAACTGTCAATTTTTGACTGAAAGGGCCATGGATCAACTCAGCTGTACGTTGCGTTGTACAGATACCCCTTTGAGCTGCAAGTTAATCATTGTCCGTTTGTTGAGTGGAATGTTATCGATGATGCGTAAGTACAAACTACGTGGGCTGTCACGATCACATTATCCAGGTATTTACTTCGTTAAACAGTTCAGTAACCAAGGTAACCATTTTTTTCCATGGCGACAACTTCTATTTCCCCCATCCCAGGAATCGCGAACCAAACAAACATACAAACCAGCCTGAAAATTGAATTCGCTATCATTGACGAAGCTCACGACTTCTTCCTTCCGAACAACGCATCCGGTTGGGAAGGCATTGCCGGCCTCGGCTTTCCGGCACTTTCAGTACCGCCTATGAAACCGAGTACTTTGGATTCGAAAACCCCGAGTTCAAGACTTAATTATCTGGCGCTCAAACTTTTCCCAACCGCGTCCAGGCCACTTGGTTTGTTTGATAGTTTGGTGCAACAGTGGGGCTTGACGGATGTTTTCAGTCTACTTCTATGCGGCTTGACACAAAAAAACGTAAGTAGAGCTTGATTGTAATCTTAGGTTGAGGCAGCTCAGTGACCGAATTGCTCACCATTTTAACCGGACCCATGTTTTAAAGCAACATCTAATGCGAATATTTTTGTTTGAGTTCGGATAACTCCGCGGAATTCAATTCAGTAATCATTGAAAATGTATGGGTGCTGATGTTCTTTGTCTTGATTCGCAGCAAAAAGTATCGGTGACTTACTTATAGAAAGACAAAACAGTATTAGAAGTGGATAGAAAAATTGCTGTAACTTGCAGAAGGGTCACCGTAATTGTTGAGGCACGATGAACTTGCTAGTCAGTGGCAATCTCGATCTTAATGCATCCCGTAAAAGTGAACACCTCTAAATTTCTCAAGAGCCTGAGGCACAGATAACTTTACATTAACTCTGATTTATTCAGTTCCTGCTGTTGCTGTCTCTCATGGGCATATACAGATGTCGTTCGGGTAGAGTCAATGTAAAATCTCCCCCTTGAACTTGTGGTCTGTTTTCTTCGCATTTTTCTTCGTTGTCAAGCACAGTAAGCAACCAAAATGTGTTTAAAAACGAGTATAACTTCTCAACGCCCTAAGGTGGAGAAAATATACATTCCTAAGCGCCGAAACATCTAGGATTTCTTTCAGTCTGGGTCGAACAAGTAGTCAATGTGAACACATTCTTGATTCGCTTGACGCTGTTCACGAAAGTTATATTTTGGTCAAGAACTGATTGAATATGGCTTTCACCCTTGACTTAGGTTTCATAAAAATCTACAAATGTGCACTCCCCTGAAGTGTTTGCAAATACAGAACTAGAAAATTTCAAAGAGTTATACGTGAATTCGAAATAAAAAGGTGATTTTGAACTGACTGCAGCAAAATGCTACTATTCATGCTACACGAAAATGCGTTCACAGTGTGACTGGCTTCTTGCAGAAACTGAAGTCTGTCGTTGACTGGAATAAACTGGGTCGCGAACTGTTAACTGGTTAGTCCGATGCTGTGCAGAACCTGATGAATAGATGACAGTATAACAGTGCACTTGTTAGTCCAACCATGATGTTACATTTCAAGACTGTCGGCTTATTATATTCATCGCGTTGAGGTTTGGATACACGGTCAGTGGAATAGGTTGCTACCACAATTTCTCGCATAAACGGCCTAATTTTGGGAAAATAGTCAACTGTAATGACGGTGAAAGGAACGAAGTTGGGGTAACCCAACGATATTTTTCTTGAGTGCAGTACGATTTAAAATTGCGCTTAAAAAATGTATGATGTGGTTCCACTGACCGCTGAACACGCCAGTTTGCCGCAATATTCTTCAAGCTAGTAAGTGGCGGCAGAATGACACTTAACTCTGTAATTATGTTAAGAATCGTTATGAACCAATTTTCACTTAATTTAGTGCCCACAGAAGCATTCAGAACAGCTGCATCAAGCCCAGCTTCGCAGACCACCATTGTCTGCCCTACCTAGACATATTCTGCACCGTGAAGCTTGAACGTGCTGTCAACAATACCAAAACCAAACATATTTGTTTCATAACCATGAGCACTTTGGACTCTTTTTGGTAGACATTGGTGTTACCGATTTGTGCTCTTTGTTTTGCTATCGCACAGCAACCGTGACTTCCAGCGAAAGCCAACAAAGCATACTATAATTTTGTGGGGACTCTCTGCCACAAAGTTACACTCTAAGTTCGGTGAGTTACCCAATGGCAATAATTCAGAAGACAAAAAACAGTGCAGTACAATATATATTGCCACAATACAGGAAAAAGTAATTGTACAGCTAGCAAGCATCCTGCGTGTGGCGTGCTGAACGGAAAAGTGAGTGATTTCCAGGTGGCGAGAATAGAACATACAGTTGGGTTAAACAAACGGTAAGTGTCAGATTTTGCAACAAAATAACAAAAGTAACGATGTGACGAACAATTGTTTTCGATAATTCTTTCTCAAGTCAATACAATTACATAGGTTTTCATCAAGGCGTCATGAGACAAACCGCATAAACAGAGGCTGACTGTTAACGAATGACAGTGGCTACTACTAAACTTCACACGATTATTGGTTCGACCCAGACCGGACGTTGACTGGGTGTTGTGTCACACGGTCAAGGTCAAATGTTTGTGTGTGGTTAGACTGGGTGTGATTGATCTGTGGCCACGGAAGTTGCAGGGACTGAACAAACTTCTTTTGAGAGCATAGATTAGGGTTGCGTAATCTGATTGCAATCGATTCGGCAGTTGCCAAAATACGCTGACGGACTGTTTTCGGTTGAGCGTTGGCCACTCTGTAGATAATCCGGAATGCTTTGTTAACGTCTATGCGATGGTTGGTGTCAGCTAGATGCGCAACAATGGCGCTGGTAATTGATTTACGGCCACCGGTTCCGATCCAAGCTGGATGATGTTCTTTGATCCTTTTTGACAAGCGCCTAGTCGTACGACCAACATATTCTGCAGTACAACAGCAGCATGAAAATGAATACACGAGCATCGATTGATCGTGGACTGATAGCTTGTCTTTCAGGCTCAATCTTAACATCGGCATTGTTGTGAACCAACTTCTTAAGGTTGCCGCTGGGATGGTGCGTCTAAGTGACCGGTACATGCACCGGTTGAACCTATCTGCTACAACTTAATTTCTCTATGGGACGTATGAATAGGAGTGGTTTTTTGAGTGGGGAAGGACTGCACAATCTCCAACTTGTTTGGGAGTACCGTCAGCCTCATGTCACCTGGATACGTCGACATACTCCGGGTTTATTTCGATTACACAACTCAGATGACGACGTGTAGTTGCGATAAAACTAGGTTGACAATTAAGGAAGCACACTGCGACTGGTGAGCTGGAATATTAAAACAATACCTAGTAGTCACGACATGTGATGAAACGGAAACAGATTCTGAATTACACAGTAATCTTATTCCATATGACTTTTTCCAGCATCATTTTACTTCTCTAATCATCAACCCCTTATTGCATGCACTTAGAAACTATCAGATACTACAGTGGCAATCCCGCTTTTTTTCAGCGGTAGTTTCAACAGCATTGTGGCCACCACTGAAAAAGGCAGCTTTTAGTAGGGACGCGATTCTTGTAATGTTACATTTTGTGTTGCCAGAATAGCCACTATTAAACAACTCGAGTTTTTCAAATCGTGCTGCTTTAATTTGTAATGTGAAAATACTGTTGAATTACTAAAAGTTTTCACCAAACATAAAGAAGAGCCCTAAGCGGACGTTTTCATTAAAACTGTATTCCCGGACTATTTTTCTACGTACGAGACCCTCAGAGGGAAAAGGTGACAACGCTTTTTCAATCCCCTTGACATTTGATGCTTATTGTGTGGCATCGGACACAGGATGGACTAATCGTAAATGCGAGAATTCTGTGTAAATAAAGCTTTTCCTACAGTTCGTATTTTGTAGTACCATTTCATGACAAAGAGGTCTCAGTGGCTGTCGACGCGAACTACGTTTAAGTGCGCCACAGGTCACCTGAATATTTACTCATTTCATTCCCACAGGTCATCCACTACACTGTTGCTTCTGTTAATTCGGATCAGTTTTCTTTCAGTATGACTGCATGCCGTGCGTGCATATTTTCCATATAAAAAATTATTCATCAACCAATGTAGAGTCAGGACCACACAAGCAAAATCCCTCATCTGTATATTCCTTTGAAATTACAATGCGTCCACTTTGAGTATCTACTTTCACCTGACACAACCAGCTGTCACAGCTTGTCACCGGGATATCACGGATCATCGTATCACTTATATATATATATATATCGCCTACAGCATAGGGTGACCTTTCATCAGTACGGTAACGGATTTAGAGCTCCAAGTTTGATGTTACCTGACAACTGAGCTGTTTGCAAGTTTCTTCGTATGACCTGGTCCTCTTTCACATATCTGAGGGAGTAGAACTTGGTCTCACTAATAACTGCCGTGAGTTTACTCAACGCCTTAACTACTAATGCAGTGAAAATTATTTGCAGTAATATAATTTAATTGTTGGTCTCCCGTTTTTGTGTTCCCTTCGATAAATGGATTTTAACATTCCTGATTGGATACCTCATAGTCAACATTATGAAAAACTTGTTGAATCATATGAGTCAGAAAAGATTGCGGTAGAAATTTAAAACACCGCTTCGACGTTTCTCTAAATTTAAGCGGCTTAGTAGAGGAATAATTTCGAAACTGGAGCCGAGCACGCGCTTATCGATGGAAAGGCTCGTCAGATAATTGATGTGAAATCGACCGCGCTTTGGGCTTCTGGGTGTCCAACGCAGCCGCGCAATCAACCATTCTCATTTGACTTCTGCAATCCGATCGATTACGGACGATGGCTTATCGCTGCCCGGTCATGCTTGTGAACTGGTGCATTGATAATCATGGCTTGTTTGACCAAAGTTATTATCGATTGAAAAACTCTTTAATAACGTCAACCTTCTGAGATGCCTGAGTTGTAGAGCCGGTTTAAGTAGGTTTGTTGATTGGATTTTTTTGTGTAAGTTAACAACCGTAGCGCAGATTTCAGGTTTCGTGAATCAATGTTGACAACGATGCGCCAAATGATGTTATTTTCCCATACGGAGGTTGATGACTTCCGCCGAACTCATCAGAATTAAGAAGACCGACAGTTACATTCCATACTCGGTACTAATCGTGCAAGCTATTAGAACATCACCTTGGTTCATCGATTTAAATACCACTACATGATATTAAATCACATTTTTGAAATACCGCCATCTTCGCAACAGCATGTCTCTGGGTGTAAGTGCTACGGCACACAAGTAGGTGAAACATAAAAACCAGCCTCTTTAACAGTGCCCACATTTCTTGCAAACTACTGAACAGAAATAAGTTGTGCTAGGTGGCCCATCACAGAGAGACTACCTATATAGTGTGGAGAGAGATTTTGCTGCACCCATAAAGTAGTTTGTCTGTCCACACCGTCGCGTGGGTACGTGTAGGGCCAGTGTTTTAAACCAGGTTGGAACTGAATGAGTGTTCATCATCGAGTAATGAATGTTCGCCTGAATGAGAGGTCAAAGTGGTGATGAAACCGACCTCATCTAATGTTGCTGTCCTAGCTGAAGAGCAACAATATCTGGCAGAATGGAAAACTCATCAGAACAGCAAGAAGACAAAGACTGCAAAGTGTCAACATTTCGATTTGTCTCATCAGCCGCACACTAAATACAACCAGAATATACAGCAAAGGCCCATGGTAACATAAGCTGAACAGGGTAAATTTGGGATCAAAAGGTCGCTACCAAGGGAGGTGAACGCTGTGAACCATCAGATTTTGAGCACACAACACTGGCTTTCTTTGTCTGATGCGCACAGCTTTAACGATGGCCACAATTTTGTGGTTTCGGTGCCGTAGTACCACAGTGAACGACCTGGATGGGTCGAAGTTTCGACTTGTCTCCAGGATGTGCTTCGCAACTGACGGCACCTGGTTTCAAGTTCGGTTGTTCCCTTGACTGTCCGGTCGCTCAGCCAACTAAAGCAACCTTTTTGGAAGGTGTTCTGCTGTACGTTGACGCCAGCACCGGTCCGTTCTGTCGACATAACTGTCAATGCAACTGCAAGTGAACTGATAAACGACATGTCTAGCGTTTCCATAACGAACTCTCCATCTTCATGATGAGAGCTGAAGTTCAGCTGTAGGGTGTGTACGATTCACCGCCGACTGAAGCTGATGACGCACTATGGTGGACAAACATTTTCCAGTCAACTGTAATTTTATGAACACTTCTTTTTCTTTGATGTGTGGATTGTAGATCTTTCCGTTGTTTCCTTGCTATTAACCGAGATAGATTTATCCAGGTATCCGTCACCAAGTAATGCAGCTTTTAGGAATTGTTCCTCATGTATCAGCCGGTCATCTGTGCAGATTTGTCAGGCTATGTCAAAAACTGTTTTGACTAAACCGCGCTTGTGAGCCATGAGTGCAAAGCTACAGGACATGAGGTATTGGCCGCTCCACGTGGCTTTGCGACAAACCGACCACTGCAGCGTGTTGTCGAGGCGCATCCTAAGTGAAACGTCTGGAAAAGCTACGCTTCTATTCGACTCTGTCTCGTAAGTAACAGGTAAATTTGGATGTATGGAATTCACAAGGTTAAAAAATGAAGAAACTTCTCACTCTCAGTAAAAATGAGAATATTATCGATTTATCTTTTGTATAAAGTAGTCACGGAAATATTATCAAAAATTCTTCTTTCTATCATTCCAAGTAAAACATTTGCTAATGTTTGGCCTAATTGGCTGTTCATGGCTACCCCGTCCATTCAAACCAAATGTTTTCTGTACACAACACACACAGCGGTGGCTGAATGCACTGAAATAAAATAAAATCACGAAGAAAACTTACAATTTCATACAGAAGAACATTAGTGAACAACGATTGCACATTGATCGAGCACATTGTTTTTGAACTCAAGGAAAACCCCTTCATGACATTTACTAACTCGAGTGAGTTTTTGACGCAGTGTGGCGACGGATCTTGAATTTGAACCGTGCAGATAAATCTTCTGTCAGGGATTTAGTGAGGACAACACTGGTCAAATTGTGCACGTGCTTCGAACTGTTCTTCGGAAAGAACGACCTATCAGAAGAGCCAGACAACGAATCAAGGAGGCGCTGGTTAGTAAGTTTTCTGGCCTTCTGGATTGGTTTTCTGAAGAACGCCTTTCATTTTACATGACAAATTAATGAGATATCTCTAAGGACGCTGATAAAACGCTGTTAGGTCTCAATAAAATTGCGCATATGTTCAGTTGAAGCGCCCGTGTATGAAGTCGTCCATCTAAAAAGTTAGGATTATTCAACAGAGGACTGTGCTTTTTGAGTGGCGCAATAAAAGAACGGAAAACGTAGACAATCCTAAAGAGAGCAATGAACGACAACCCTGTTTTAAAACCAGTCCGTTGGGTATTAACACCCCCAATTTGTTATTCACTAAGATGCAATCAGCTCAATGTTTCACGCCCCAGCGATAATTGTTAAAAAGTGGTGATGGGTGTCGCCAACTGCTAAGAGAATGGCTAGCTCGAAGACAAAATTTGAAACACTGGGTTCCCTTCAATAACTTCGTCAGCCCAGGAAGAAGACATATGTTGTGATATGTTAACATTTCGTTTACTCTCATCAGTCGCAAACGTAAAACATGCAAGTTATCTATGACAGACAGTTAAAGATAGACAGAGTATAGACACGCATACAATCACACCACGTATTATGTCATCACCACCACGGCAACCCTATAAGTTGCTTCACCCACTTTTGTGCACATAGCGCTGGCTGGTGAGCTCTACTCAGCATGGCTTCGCTAAAGGCCAGTAGCTTCGGGTTCTGCTGACGTAACAATATTTTGAAAGAGTTAAGTGGGCCCACCTGGTGACTTGTTATCATGTGTCTGGCAATCGATGATTCGGGGCTTCGATTCGCCGGTTTCCAGTTGTGTCGTGCGCTGTTTTAACCAGTTTGGGACGTGTTCGCTGAGATAGCCGTCGGTCTGTTCTGCTTATGTAAACGTCACCGCAACTGCAAGTGAACTGACACACGACGTGAGAGACAATGATCAGACAGACTGCGGTCGCGATTGTGTAGAACGAGTCCTTTGGTGGTTTGAACCAAGCGTAATTGAGCAGCCGTATACATACGGGTTAGGGTACACTTCAGTTTGTGCTTGATGTCGTTTGCCAGATGATCGTCTTTGAATTGCAAAAATAAAAATAAATCATCCTTTTGAGCTGTTTGCACTGGTTCATTACATTTGGTCGCCTTGCTGTGAATATCTATGAACTTTTCAGGATATCCGTTTGCCAGCAACGTTTTCTTCAGGATTTCTTGTTCACTTTGCGGCTAATCAGGAGCGCAAATACGACTGGCCGTAAGAAAGAGTTTTGATCAAACCCCGTTTGAATGCCAGCTGAAGAACTGCAGATATTATCCGCCCCATGTTGCTTTGCGATGGATCGATCGCTGTAATTTTTCATCCCGACACCTAGTGATGAGTACATCTAAAAATGCTAAACTGTCGTTTGATTCCTTTTCGTGAGACAATGATAGGTTCGGATGAATAGAGTTAAGAAGATTAAAAAATTAATCAAAATGATCAGTATCTGTAAAAATCAAAATATCATCAACAAACCGCTTGTACAATAAGGTTTCGGTAATATTATCAGAGACTTGCCGCTCAATCATTCCCAAGAAGTTATTGGCTAATGTTGGGCCTAACGGACTACCCATAGCCACTCCATCTACTTGTCTATGAGAAAGCCCTTCAAAAGTGAACCTGATATTTTCTGTACACAATAAAATGAGATCCTTAAGATATTCAAGTGGAATACCTATATCACAATTTTGGCTGGAGATAAAATCACATAAAAACTCCCCTGTCTCATGTAGAGGAATGTTAGTAAAAAGGGAATACACGTCAATGGAATACATAGTTTGTGAAATCACCGACACACGTTCTAATGTCTCAGCTAGCTCAAAAGAATCCTTTAAGTAGTAGGGAGATAACAGTTTGCGAATGGGGTCTAAAATTTCAATCAGCCATCGAGCAACTTTGTGATATGCTGAATTGTTCATACACAAAATTGGTTGCAAGGGTGTTCCATCCTCGTGTATTGTTGGCGCACCTCTCATTCGTGGTGTTTCCGTGCCGATTGGCTTCATATGCCTATATTGATTTTCAGATATGTGGCCGTGCACCAGCAGCTGCCTTGCTATTTGCTTTTCCAACAGTATGTTATTTTCACTCGTCTTATCTTTCTTAAACTTTCGTTGGTCTTCCAAAATGACATTCATTTCCATCATATAGTCGTCCTTGTTCATGATGACAACACGAGAACCTTTAACCGGCTTTAGAAACACCACGTGTTGCAATCCTCTCAATTCTTTCATAGCTTGATAGTGTTCCTGTTTCAGAGAACACTGCTGACGAATAGGTAGTGATATAAGTCAGTTAGAAATATCTACGAATTTTGCGCGGAACCAACCCGTCTCATCGGAAGATGTAGGCGTCAGATCTTTCAACTGATCCTACATATATTCGAATCGCACTTGGGTGTTCAACCTGTTGACTTCTTTGGGTGGTATTTTAAACTTCAGTCCAAGGGAGAGGACATCCAGCTGCGTTTGCGTGAACTGAGTTGACGAGAGATTGTGCACATGCTTTAAGCCATCACCAGGAAATACACTCATATTGGATGAGTGTGAGAAATAACTCCGTAGACAACGAAGAGTTCTGACCTTGGTGTTACGTACGGTTTGTCTGGAAAAGTTTTCAAAATTGATACGGCACACCAATGACAATATGTTGATGACTTCAGCAAAACGGTGGTGGGTTTCTACAAGACTGTTTACTTCATCTCGAGCAGCATCCATGTACGAACTTGTCAACCTCACGAGGTTCACGTTGTTTCTTGGTAATTCCTCTTTAGATAATAACTTGATTGTGTGTGTGTCCATACCCTGTCTATCTCTAATTGTCCGTCATATATAACTTGCATGTTTTACGTTTGCGACTGATGAGAGTAAAAGAAATGTTAACATAACGCAACATATGTCTTCTTTCTGCGCTGATTAAAACAAAATAACAAAATAGACCGTATTGAACGACAGACCGTTTTCACTCCTCCATTAAACATACAAGAGTGTAAACGCTTGTTCGAGCAGTTGACAGTATTCAACGGACTATATTTCACATATCTCATCAAAAATGTTTTCAGCATACTTGATAACAGCGGGCCGGCCGGTTTATTTAATAACAATATACACACCCGATTACCAGCATAGTTGTACAAACCATATGCCCAGGCGTACAACTACACTCCCATTTCCGTAGATTTTCTGGTGACGTAACGGGAATAGGAAAGTAACTGACCCGCTTTAGAGTCTACATTTTTAATAATGTTATATCATTGTAGGAAGTTGGGAGTGTACTTCAAGTTGCATTCTTCAGTAAAGAATTTCAGGTTTCCTCGGAGGTCGTAGTTGTTCATGGAATCGATAGCACTGCCAAATCCGAAGTGAAAGGAGAGAAGAAGGAAAAACAGTACTCACCTGCCGTCCACTTAGTGGCACAATTTGCCTTGGTTTCTACAAATAAAATCTTGTACAAATGCTTCCGTGCACATGATCAACGAAACCAAAAGGAAAAGACTATCATTGAAAACTTTAGACGAAAACGGACAGTGCAGGACTCATATATCACCAAATTTCCGCATGGTAAATTTCAGCACCACCCTGTATCAAACATATTTGTCATACTTTGGCGCTGGCGAAGACCTTGATGTCTCTCCTTGGCAAACTGTCTTGATTGTTTATTTTGAAATTTAGGTCCTTGGGATAGAATGACGCACCTAACGTTCCAAGGCATATGAAACACGTGAACTCCTGAAACAATCTCCAATCCAAGTAATCTTTTTTCAGTGATAAACTGGGAAGATACGATTTGGATTGTGAACCGGTGACAATAATGTGGTTACTACCTTGAATGCGTGACAAAAAGAGGCTCTTATCAGACGTTCTGTTCTGATTTAACTTTTGTTTTGCACAGAAGTGCGCTGCATGCGGGACCGAACAAAAACGAGGTAGCGCACTTCTCTTTAAATCCCAATACCGCACGACGTTACTTTTGAGCTATAGGATTTCAAAGTACAGAAACAAATGACACACAGTGAGAGTGAATCAATTTTTAAAATGTTCGCAGATCAAGTAGAAGTTCGCAATCAGAATGGGATATCCAGTTTACCAACAGGTGATCGATAGCCTGACTACCGTGTTCTGGATTAGGCTTCATGCCATCTTCCTAGGGGTTTATTTTATCGTAGTAGTGTAAAACAGATTGTTTACAAGCATCAAATAAGGTTTCGATTTTCCTGTTTTCTTCCTTCTTCTGGTAACTGATCACTAGAGCTCTGTGCATAGTTGTCCTTCTGAACGTTGTGAAGGCGTAGAACGTAGTGCCCGGCGTACGATTGGCGTGAATTAACATAATTGTTCACTGGTATGTCAACCGGTTCCAAGAAGATGGTTTGTTCTCAGCGACTATTCAAGTTAATGTACCTGAAAGTGTCGAATTTCTGCTTGTCTATCATGGCCTGCCTGCATTACGGGTTGGTTGTAAAATGCAGATTTGGAATGTGCTTTCGGTCTAGTCAATCCCGTCTTACTCTGTATTATGTATTTCTATCGCTCTCTGACTGAACTGTTCAGCAACAACTTGTCGGTGTTAAGATTTTCGTTTAAGGAACTGTTCTCTACCGAACCGCGTTAAACTGCGTTAAACAACCACCGAACTTGACCTTGCACAATAATTGACCAACGCTTTGAACAATTGCTTCTAAGTCTTATCACATCTGTGCAGGTTTTGTCTTTTCTGTCAAACTCTCCATCTTTTTCTCCTCATTCATTTTTCACCACCCAAGCATGTGTGCTCCCTGAAACGTTTATCATCCTCAGTACAGTTGTCTGCCGTTTTGCCAACTTCGAAGTAAGTGTACAGTATCAATGGATAAGATCATTGAGAAGCACAACATGAAGTCCATCTCATAAGGTCTGAAGAAACTCAAATTGGCTCACTTAGAAGAAGTCTGACTTATTTAATGCTACATCATTGGGCATTTGAAGTTCCGATGGTATATCCGAGATCTTAAACTAGGTTGCACTTACAGCCTTCAACGTACTTTGCCACAGGTTTTACATCTGCTCACATTGAATGGATTTCCGTTATCCTTGACCATACCAGATCTGTTTCCCAACTGAGGCTTAAACTGTAGCTTTCAGGTATCTGCGTCGTCTAAACGTAACCGCTGTTCCCTTGTTTCACTACTAGACAGAATATGTGAAATTCCACGTTACCACATGAGGAGAAAAGAAATACTCCGAATTCCTAAGCTGCAACGAACGCAGCGTCCTCTTACGACCGAACGTCGGTAAGAGCGCCTCCCTGTTATTATCTTCGCCTTTTGATTCACTGATTCAGAGTCCACCACAAGTTATTCAGTAGGTCCTTTCGAATATTGACACCTCTCTACCAGTGCCTTTTTCGCAACATCCAAACCAATAACGCTCAAACGGAAAACCCTTGATAGTTACGCAACCATGCATACCTGGTAGTTCACCAAGTCACCATGCCATCAACCGTAATGCAGTCTCGTGACTTTCACAATCACATATTTGCTGGGTTGGTCGTAAATACCATACAGCAGTGGCAAGATTTGCCGAAATGACACTGTTAAAAAAACTGGTTGTGGATCCAGGCGGCGTTACCTCTCGGAAGAGCATGTCTTCGTTATAAAAAGGTCACTGTTTGACTTACAATAAGACGAAAATTTCTGATAATAAGAAGCGGAGTGTCTGCAAAGCGGGAAGTGTCCGAAAACGTTTTCTTGAACCCCACGGTAAATGTTTTAGTGTGGAAGCGATTTGCATGTTCAGGACTTAGTAACCGTCTTGGCTTCTGTTCAGTGATAAAAGGAAAGGGTGTGTCGGTATGTCGCAGAGGGGCGGAACAAAGGCTCGCAGACCTCACAGGTAAGTAGTTGTAGTGAACTAGTGTCAGGAAACTCTAAACAAACATGCAGGAGTCTACGTTACACATGTAGTGGGGTGAATGCCACAGCAGTGAAATTGATTTTCTTTCGCTCACATATAGTCAGCCACACCTTACATCTCTATGATTTTCTTATTTGTTTGCTGCAAGTTACATGCTGCAGCACATCGTTTGCATATTTTCACTCCCGTGAGTGAATTTTCTACTTAATGGAGCCACTTAGCCTGAACCTGGGGCTGGAGTTGAGGCCGGGATTTGACCGTTCCAGTTTGGCATCAACAATTCAAGAAATGTACACGTAATTATGATCTACTTTCGTGATAATGTGTCGCATCCGACTTCATATATTTTTAAGTCCCTTCAGGTACGAGTGTCGTATCATCGGAGTGCTGCCAAGTTACCCCTGCTATCACTGATCACGTTAGTCACGCGTTCTTCATCTTTCTTCCTTTTTTCAAGTCCTCAAAATCAAATGGTGAACGTCAGATGAATGGGGTATTCGTAGCCGGCGGTACCAAACTAGAAGTTTCAAATCACGAAGAGGAACCCATTCTTTACACACCAATCCGGAAAGCATGGTACTACGAGATTGTGTTAACCGACCTGCTGATCGACAATGAAAGCGTGGTCAATGACTGCAAAGAGGTAGGAGGATGGGAAAAATGAAACTAATCAAAAACAACGAACTGATTTCAAAAATGTAATTTTGGGAAAGCCGTCAATTTTTAAGTTCTTATTAGAGTAAAATAAGGCCTGGAAGTTTCGTTAATCCACACTTGAGTATAAAATTGTGGACTCCCTGACATGAACAGATTTATACTTGACCATCAGTGTGTGAGTTTGATCGTTCGCATCAGATGACACACAGTTAACCGACGAAGATGCTGAGAATCGACCGCTTGGCATTGATTGCCAAGTCAGGTTTTATGTTGAATCTGTAGTGGAACTCAACCGTGGTAGCTTAAGTATCCACTAACAAATAGCGATTTCTCCGTGCTAGTCCATGGTTTGGAATTTTTTGTTGGGTTTGACGTACAAGCTTAATGCAATGGAGCTTGTGTGAATCGTGCCCTGTCCTGTGTAGTTGTGTTGCTCTCTGTCCCGATCCGGTCCCAACCGTGTCATGCACAGTTTACCAATGAGGACATATGTGTGGTGGTATAATTTGGTTGTGATTATTCTAGTTTCGTTTGGTACAACAGCCTAATTCAGAAGTGAACGTTACTAAAGGCCAGTATACTTCTAAAATATACTCCAAAAAAGCAGAATCGGAGTGCATTCAGTAGCTTAAAGATGCGTATGTGGTTCGGGTAGTCAGTACTACTTGCTTAGCTTTTCAACAACTGAACCGATGGATTGCTACCCGAAGTCCTCAGTTTTCGTGCGGAACTTGCTCCATCCCAGCACATGTCCCAGTAGCTCTCAAGAGTGAACTTAAAAAATCGTGCTCAAATAATGGGATCGACCATCAGCGACACTAATTATGCAAACAAACAAGACGGCGTTCGTTGAGAGACCTACCACGGAATCTCTTGCCCAAACTTTAGTATGAGTACGATTTTAAAACTTCTGTACAACTAACTGGTCAAATATATCCAGCTTCATGTCATTGATTCAGAGCGAGAGCCTCAGCCACTCACGTGCTAATTTGCTAACGTCTGCTTCGACAGTAAAATCATGTTCACGGACATCTACTGTAAGTCAACCTTCTCATCGTGGTAAAAGTTTATTACGTCCCAACAGGTTATTTTTTAATAATTTTCACTGCATCACGTCTACTAAAGTAGTTCCGAAGATCGTATTTTTCTTTGGGAAGGTGAGGGTCTGGAAACAGTGCAAGGAGTCTATTAAAATGCGCTAAAATTATTTCGGACAAATTCGACTGTATGTTCTCTGTAGCACTCACTAAATCTCCGTAACAACCTTTGCTGTCAAACAACTCCAGTCCTTCAAATGCCTCAGTATGACCTAGTGCGAAATATCGTGGTAGCACCGTTAGGAGTTATGCTCTGAGGCTAATTTGCCGCTTTGCACTGCCATGCACAGAGTGGCCTAGCTAATAGTTTGTAATTAGCCAATCTCACAAAATTAGATGTTAACGTAAGGTTGTTGTGCAATCAGAGTATTCTGAAAGTCTTACCCTGTTCATTCAAGAAAGTATGTGGTCAAACGGAAATAAGGACTTAGTTAGATGGATATAGTGACTTCCAGTCAGGATGTTAACAGGAGGTTTTTCACCGAGGTAACCAAATATATTGTTGGGATCTAAAAGACGCCAACTGGGAAACATTGCAGCAATCGTCATACGAGGTGGGACTTGAATTATATAAGAACACTGACTAGTCTAACATGGTTTCACATGTTTGACGAGCGACGTGCATCCTATTTCTAAGCAATGTGTGTGCTTTCGTATTGGAACATTCTCTAACGTTTCAGAACTACCCTTTGGCAGGCGGTAGGACAAACGGTGAATTTTTCGTACAAGTATTGTGTGAACACCTTTCTAACTTTTACCGTCGATCCTTTATGCAATCAGTTTTATGTATTCACATGCACTTGAGTCGGTTAAGAACCAGTCAGTGAAAACCCACGCTGCTGGCACTCCGGTTTCATTGCTTCAGGAATGTACAAGGTATGGTTAGAATCGCAAGTGGTTCAGAGTAAGATGCCTGCGGTGACATGTGTGAAGAGTCTTTATGTTGTGTTGGCCAAAGTGACAAGTTAATTCTGGTCCCATGCCGTCAACTTTGTCATTACGACTTTAGAAACCCTAATGACTGGACCGACCAACAGTGGCTTATTCCATGTGCGACCTCTTTCAGTCCTTTGGTTTTCTGGTATCGGCAGTGCACAAGATAACAGGAAGGGAAGTACTTTAGTTTTTTGAAAATGAGTTTACTGATGAGTACTCGGGGATTTAGTTTATTTTCAAGTTGACCATCACTCATATTTGATCGCATTCAGATAGACGACGTTGCAGCCAACCTCTTTCGAACAGAAGCACTAGACTCGAGTTTCGCTCTTATTAGAGCTCATCAGTAGTGCATATCCTTGCCACGACCGGGATTTGAACTCCGGNTCTTTATGTGCATCCACCCATTTAGATATTTCGCAGCTAATACTATGTCTTATGTACTGCTTCAAAAAAAAATTCACATTACTGTCAACAGCAAATGAACGTAGCTTTGCATCATATTACACCGTTTCCGATATGGCAGCGGGTTGGTTCTTAAGATACCTATCTGCTCCGTACTTCTAGTCTCATTTGGAGTCGTTCAACACAGGTGGTTTATTGTGACTGAGTAAAATGCCCAGAATTCGACAGAGTTCGGATTGATCTCGAAAATTTCCTCGTCGAGATATTTGCAATGCTACAGACTAAGATGCACTCCAGGTAGCGCATTATCCCTGTTCTTCCAGTGCAGTCGGGGCTTCTTCATCTTGCGACTCTTCTGATGGAGACGTGGAGCATTTCGTTCCGTTTCATTGCTATTTCATTGTTGTCCTTCAATCGGCCTTGGGATCGCCTCCGAAACCTGCGTTTACGGATACACTGGTCACGTACGTATGCAGGACTCGCATTGCTTGATATTCCCTCAGAAGTTATATCAGTATCTGTCATCTTTTTTACGCGCTGCAACAGCTGCCGACAACAGAAAATCTTCGCTTTCTGCACTATCCCTGTATCATACGATAACCTCTTAGAAATTTTGTTTGACGTGGTTAAAACGCTCGATTTCGGGTGTAGATTTGTAACGCATACACAAGCAGCACTCACACTAGACACGTAATAGGTAACGGCCTCACAAACTAGGGCTTCCTGATCCTCCAGATTGGCAGTTGGAGGAAATATTGCATCTTTTGCTGGAGGAGTTGTCAGTTTTGGTGAATTACCACTCACCCTCGGCCCTGTGGTACACACTTTTGTGTCAACGACTGGCTGGGAACCCTAACCGTTATCCTATCTAGGTCTGGACATCCTGCCACTCTCTCAGCCTGCATACAGTCGTGAATAATCACAACACCAGCAATTCCATACTGTGTCGGCCATCTCACCATTTCGGGTTCCCACTTTTCCCAAGCAGCAGGAGAAGACGCTTCACTTCAGTGACATTACGAGTCAACAGCTCTGTTGGATGATCTCTTGAAAGCTTCGGAATGTTATAAAGTTTCCATCTGAATATCAGATTTGGCCGTGGAAGATCACCTTAGGATAAACCCATTTCATCGACCAATCCTGTGATAGAATCTTTCATTACTCTGTCTGTTCACTTGATTACTATCCAGCAAAGGATTTTACGACGTATCTGGAATTTAAGTGCCAATCTCAGCTCCCGAAATATAGGAAGATTTTTGCACACGTCCTAATAAATCACCATTAGGTTTGTTCATTCACACTCACAATGCTTGATAGCGTTCGTAAATATTCCAGGTGTTTTGATCCCAAGTTTACAATAGTGTTGTCAAATTCGCGCATGGTTTCTCGTGTGACGACTATGCTAAGAAAACTCTTGATGTTAGTCAGATAGCGACTGTGGAATGCATTGGCTGAGGTAAATTGGTTGAACGCGTGTAGGTTGCTGGCCACTTAAATGGATATAGTTCAAATGTAGTCTGTACCATAACAGTATGACAGCAGGTACTGGTTAGGATTCAACCAATTACACCACAAGTCAGCTACCTTGCGTGAGCTAGACTTCCACTTTCGAAGCAAATATAAGTTAAAATTGTGATCCGTAGTTGGATCTTGGGTTGTTTGCCCTATGGAGTTACATTACTTCTTATGATACTGAGGACTGTCGTATGCGCATATACCTTTTGAAGCTGATATCATAACTCGAGTAGTTGGTCGGTGAAACACATTTGGAAAGTTATTCTTAATCAGTCGGATAACGTTTCAGGTACCTGTAAGGAATCCTGACTGAATAAAATTTTGCGAGCTTCATGCCAGTGTGCCTGGTAACGTAAGTATTCTGCAGAAGTGACCGACTGTTAGTAAATATAGAATTGTAGCTAATGCACAGTTAAGGTACCGTTTTGTATCTTTTTGTTATTTCATGAGTTCACAGCTCAATTTCGATAAAACCATTGTGGACAGCGGTACCACGAACATATACCTTCCTCCACGCGTTCACGCATTACTAGTTAAGCGTATTGTGACATACTTTGGTCGCCGGACTCAAGCGAGCAATTTGGATCCTACCAGTAATTTCTGGCAAGGTCGGACAATGTTCTGCAAACAGGCTGCGAATGGGCAACTGGGAGGAACAACTGGGTTGCCCTACATATTGTTTCCCACAATTGAGTTCCGAATGGTCTCACAAACTTCTGGTTTCAACTCAATAAATCAAGTGCTTGCAGTCACACTCTCGCCACAAGTAAGTTCTGAACATGGAGCTGCATTATTACTTCAATGCATGAGACGTTCGATCAGAATTTGGCTTCCACAGATAAATTATTTTCTGAACACGTGTTCACGTTAGGTACTGTCGTCTACTAGCTGTCACAACACCTAGCTGACCTTCATTCGACAACGTATGGTGAAAATTTGCGAACAAAACATTTTGTCCGGTATGATCGCCGCCACAAAGCATGGTTGGTGGTGGCGGGGTGGTTTACTCACAACAAGTGTAGAATAGGTGTTTTCCTTAAAAAAAGCCGTTCGCCTCACTATGAACATTTGGGCGGCTAACGAGTATATGGAGATTCATGGGCAACCTCTGGAAAGAACTGATTAACTCAGTGTGAACATCATTATGTATTTCAGAGCCTATTCGTTTCACTCGAGCTAGAGTTATTTTTCCATCGGTGCAAAATTTTACCCGTAAGATGTTAAAATCGTCAACTTTTTTGGTAAATGATATGCGTAAGAAAGTCTTCATGAAAAATCCCGCAGCAAGCCTGTTCTTATTACATTGTACTTAAGACAAAACACATTCGGCTTTTCTGGTGCTGCTCGAAGAAGTTAAGATGATATTCGCTTTCTATTTACTGAAAATGAGGTCTCTTTGAATCAAGAAATCGCTGTTACTTCTAGTCCGTGATCAAGATACAATAGTTGAACTATTCCGGGTGCACACTATAAAACAGACTAGAGACAGATTATTTTATTTAATATTTGTTAAAAATGAGAAAGTGGTTGAAAAATCATTGACAATGATAACAAGGACATTAACCATACTGAATCGTATCGCATTCACATACACCTCTGTTGTTTGTTAATCGAACGAAAAACCTCGACTGAGTTTCAGCAGAGGTATAGGGATATATTTCGCTGGCTTTTCGTCTAAAATGTAGCAATATTTTTGCAGTTATATCGTAGTTGAGTATTGATGTCAGCCATCAATTTATTGGTTACTCACGGTGAAGCCGGGTCAGCGTCTAGATGATTCGTTTGTTTGTGTGCAGGATGCCACCTGGATTTTCATTAAACACTAAGAAAATCCTTGTCAGAGGTGACAGTAAAAAATGGGCGGCTACCAAACAGTAGTAAGCAAGTCAGTTGGGATCTCTTAATTGGATTCCACTCTTCCATCCACTGCAGCCTTGCAACAAAAAGCGTTGCGCCTATTACCAAATTTGACAACTGAAATCTGTCCATTTAATGTATTGGTGAACCGTCAACTACTTTTAACCCTTCCGCAGGATAAATGTCTCTGCTGACATGTTATGAGTCGTGCATGTCACGACGGTCCACTGGGGACGTGGACTGTTCAGTCGTTGTTAACCTACCCCTATGGCGATCTTGACAGAAGAACTGGGTTACGTAGGGCATGCCTTTTGGCATGCAGCTCACGTCTTCTCACTTCGACACACACACATCCGAGTGTAGACAGTAGCAAATGACCTACAGTTCTTCCGGCTTCCGGTGTATCTCGCACTGCTGATGTCAATTTTTGTCCAATATTGAAGGTCCATCTTAGAAAATTACTTCCCCATCAATGGTGTCACATGAGTGAGTGCATGTCTGGTGGTTGCGCGCAATGTATCGATCCCCGACTAAAAATGCACCCTGATCTATTCCATTGATTAGTACGGTGTGTATTACAGTGGTCCTCACAAGTGCATGGAGGGAGTTAAACAAAAACTATCGATAACAGTACACGACACTCATGTTTCATGTAGCAGCGGTTGATTACAAGTTTAAATGCAAAACGTTATTTCGTGTACATTTCCAGTTAAAACCCTGACGGTTATAGAAACAGCGACTAAACCGAACGCTAAACCGAAACTCTTTGGAAACGCTGACATTTAGAACCTTCAGAAGACTGGCTAACCGTTTACGTCTGGTTTACAAGGGGTGATAAAGGTTAGTGGTATATTTTGTTTTTGCTCTAGCTTCAAGTTCCAGAAAACTTGGGACCGAAAAGCACAAACGGTGGGTAGTCGAGAGCATTTACCATAATGCTTCCGGAATTGGTGACCGACATTTTTCGTTGTGAACGTGAACACAGGTGTGGTGACTAACCACTACGATCCTCCAGAAGTTGCTAGTGCAGTCTAGTACACAAATGAGAATACAAATACAACAAGCCAGTTTCTCCTCTTCCACAAGTTGCCGGTGGTACTAAGTGACGTTCTGTACCCACTAATAAGCTACCATTGACGTTGCTAGTTGCATACATAATTTGGTCGTTCAAAAGTTACTGAAAACCTAAGCATTCAAAGTAAGAGAATGGTCTGGCTACTTTAAGGCAAACACTGACACAAACACTTTCTTGTTGTACGGTTTTGCGAACTGAGGTGGGATAAAGTGATATGAGCAACATTGTAAAAGTTAACGCTTGGTTTGTATCAACCATTTCGATTCCTTAGCAATTGTTCCGGATTAGGTGTGAATTTTGTGAAGTTATTCGAACGTATGGCATTGGACTCATTAGCGTTTAGTCGGATTTAATACAAAAAGTGGGGTTACTAAAACGGATGCTTAGATTTTGACCGATCAAATCACGACAACAGCCTCAACAACTTTTTATAACCGCTGACATTTAATTGCAACTACTGATCACCACCAATGCTGCACCATCCTATAACCTCGTCGAGAAAGCATCAAAATTCAGGTACAGTGTTTTGGAACTTTCCAGTGAATTACTTCTAGAAAAGTAGGTCTCAGAACCACACATTCAAAAAAATATGCTTCAGTTTTCATCCGAAACCAAAACAGACTGTATTTACTGACTTCTCTAGGAAAAGTAAAGAGAAAAAATTGAATAAACGCTATCGCTTACTGGGTGAACTGCGGACAATGTTACGTGCTGCAACAGAAGTAGCAACGGGACTAAACAGTAGGTGACAACACGATCGTGTCCTGCCATTATCTATGCATTTACTGAAAAGCAGTGAGTGACGGCCACACAAAGAAGATTTACACACGCGTAAGTGCGTACACAGGAATGTAGGGTAAGAGTTTTCACTTCGATTCCGGTCAGTTCCAAATAATTTTATGCTTCGTCGATCTGCTTCGAATGAGTGAAAACCGTGATTAAGAATACTTGACATGAATCTTGAGTCAGTATAGGGGTAAAAATGCACTTGCTCTGTATAATGTGTTAATGTACACAAACTTGAACGTTGTAGGATGTCACCGTTTGAGCGATATTCGATCAGCTGCTTGTCAAGTAACATAGCATTTTAGTGTTGCAATCGGCGTTCACTTGCTATTACATTTTGCCACGTTTCAGAATGGCTGTTATTGTCCAGATTTGCCTCAGCGTATCATAGTAATATTAGGTTGCCCTGGTTAGTTTCCTGAGCCAGCGAGCTTCCCTGCCTATATAACATGCATCACAAAAGGAGGTGAAATAGGAGACACGAATGAACGGAATTCACATTGACATCCTAGCTTTATATATTCGTGAAATTGGGGATATAGTGTGCCAAAGAAGATCTCAGAAGATGTCAGTTGATAACTCTGCGACATTCCCACCTTTATATGGCGAACGGATAACCAACGGTATTTCGCTAGCAACTGCTGTTTTAAGCCTTTTTAAAGTTTTCTGGTCATCGTTTGACTGCAAAGCATGTTGGGAAATTTCCTTTGTGAAGAGTACTCTTTGTCAGGTTAGATCAATCACTTAACAAGGCAACAGCTTGCTTTTCTGTTTTGCAGATGCACAACCAAGAAAGTTTAGTTGTTGAAGATTCCTTATATGACCGATGGATATAACGTAATCTAACATAATTTAGGCACTAGTCACCTTTTATCACACCCTTCGCATTCAGATTGGCACGTTTTCTTGCGGCGACCTTATTAATCACTATCACACTAACCACACACAGGACACGACGAAAGTGTCTTGACTAAAGGATCAGAAACTCTCGCTTGTTAGACTACCAGCCGCCGTGGAAACAACCACAGTACATCTCATCCTTACTACTGGACTGCGGAATCTAGGAAGAATTAAAAACACCGAAGTAGGTTAACCTGTCAATTGCTACACAGAATACTGCTATGTAATGGTGGATATGGTAAATGTAAAATGTTTGCCACTCATTTGAATGCTAAGTTGCATGTAGCCACCATTTCGGCGATTTGTCATGCGAGAAAGAGACTTGGTTGAAGGTTCTTCTCCAGTGGTATACTGATGGGCTGGCGGACTTGACGAAATCCCTCAAAAATCTTACGCATACAGGAACGTACCGTTGGAAATGACTGAACGCTCTGGTGTTACATTCAAGTGTGCGCTTGAAGCTCGGCCATAAAGGTACTGATTCATAAACGGGCGGATGTTTAATTCATTGTTGTTTCATCTGTATGTTGATGTATCACACCATTTAGCAACATATATAAGTGTAGCATGCAATGCAGAAGCATATTTGACGATCTTAATACTGAATGTGCATCACCAACACCGATCTCAAAACCTCATTCTCAGGCATAAATAATTTTCACTTTTGGAAAGTAAACTTGTTGACCAACGCCGTAATGCTGTAGATGGTCAATGAATTTGAAGGCACCATATTATAATAGCGGAGCAATCAGTATACGGATGGGTTTGTCCAGTATCGAAACCGTTTACTTAACTCGTATAAACTGTAGGTTAAACTGATGAAACTGATCAATGGACTTTCAAAAACTCTATATCAGGGACAAAATGAAACCATGTGGTCGTCACCGCTTGTTGGTCTCGCTGTAGACCAGCTTCTGGTTATCCGATGAAATGAGGTTTTTAGGAACGCGTACATCGTCGTTCCCATCCATTTTCTTGCGGAACGAAATGAGGATTACCAGAGCAATTCCCAGATCACCAACACAGTCGTGTTCCAAGTTGACTATCACTCACATTTGATCGCAGCGTTCGCATTCAGATAGACGACGTTGCAGCCAACCTCTTTCGAACAGAAGCACTAGACTCGAGTTTTGCTCTCATTAGAGCTCATCAGTAGTGCATATCCTTGCCACGGCCGGGAT
>QNGE01007066.1:0-25839 GCA_008508345.1 Paragonimus westermani
TCGGGCAGTCTCGGTTTCCACCTCAGATTCAGGCTCAGCCTCAGCCTCAACACCAGCCTCGGCCTGTGACTCTCCCTCTTCCTCCGTGTTAACTCTGGCTTTCTCTCCATCTACATCACTACGATCTTCTTTCGTTTGACGTTCATCGTCAGGCGCGTACCTTTTGTATCGCTCCCTCTCTTGCTTGCGTTGTTTTGTGTCTTTTCCCCCTGCCTCTTCTTTTTTGCGCTCCGTTTCCTCTACTGTGTTCTTCGTTTTTTTCACTTCGTCATCTGGTTGAATTCTTTCTATGATCCCTCCGTCAATTTCTTCCCACTCTACTGACGTTGTTTCCACTAGTGCTATATCTCTTTTCATTATTTCCTGTTGATTCATTTGATTAATCTCTTCTTGATATTCTTCGTTGTATTGTGTGTTCACTTTCGTTACTTCATTTTCTTCTGCCTCTTCTTTCGCTTGCCTCTGTTCATACCTCTTTTCCTCTGATTGCTCGTCTACTTTTTCTACCCTATCATTCCTGACGTGGCTTATCTTTCGCTGTTCTTGATCCTCCCTCTTCTCTGTTTGGCTCACTTTCCGAGCGGCTGTCTTCTCTGCTTCATGTTCTAGATCAACAACTTGATTGTCTTCTCTCCACGATGGTTCGAGTATGTCAGTAACTGTTTTTGTGTCGATAATTTATTATATTTATTATTGATTGGGCAGATTAATCGTTGTCATATTCCGTGTGATCATTGTGTGTGTGTGTGTGTTTGTGTGGTTTAGTGCGTTTGGGAGTGGGGGTGGGGCCGGGTGGGGATGAAATGAAGCAAAGCGAAACAACAAAAAGGCAGTCAGAATATCATCATGAACAGGCAAATCTATGTTACATGTACTGAGACAGAATGCAGGTAGTACAAGTACAAATTAGGCATTTCTCTACATCTTAAATGATTCATGCTGTTGCGTACGTCATCTGCAGCCTCATGATACGCACAATACGCATTCATGTAAATCTTGCACGCAAATAGTCGGGCATTGTTACTCATACAGATGTCGAATAATGTTAAAGAAACATCCTTACAATCAGAGGTAGTTGGTCATTATAATTTCAATTCTAGGACGTCACAATGTTTAATACTGCAGTGTATCAGCAAACGAAGTGTTCGGTTTTAAGAATATCACGATTCTTGTGCTTTTCTGTTACGGGCTGGGTGGTTGTCGGTTTTTCACTACTAATACGCTGTGAGGTCTCCACTATACTCTGTCCTTACCAACTATCCTCAATTCAGTGATCCAGGGTTTTACATAATGTGTAACCTGGTCAGGATAAACCATGAGAAACAAACAGCAGAGGAGATATCTTCTGTACAGCTCTACAAACGATACCTGGACGATATTTTTCTCCTCACAATCGTTCATTTACGATCATAGAATTTTAGTGCATCGAAAAAATTCTTTCCACCCAAACATGCATTTCAGTAGGGAAGGTGCGAGTCAAATTAGCCTGAAATATGCATCAGGACAACAGTCGATGGATCTATCGCAAGAATACTTAGGCAGGTCAATACCTGAATTTTGCCAGTTTTAGACCTCGATCCTATAGACAGAGCTTAGTGTCTGAGGCGCTCAAACTGAAGATACAGATCAGGTTAGAGATCACCCTAGAGCTGAACCGTTACACTAAACCGTTTGTGTGCAGATCAAAACAGTCCCGTAACACTGAAATTTGATCTGATACAGTGTCAAAAACAGTGGTATTATTTCGTCTCTCTATAAAGAAGATGGTATATGCCGACTAATTGAGCGTTATCTGGTTAGTTCTAACACGACACTATACAACGCTGTTTTCTGAATAGTCCTGTTCATAGCATTGCAAATTCCAACGTCCTGTGTGAAACAACCAGTACCCGAGTCATCCGAGTCTAATGTTATCTATGGATATCGATATAGGTGCGAAGCAACCTACGAAGGCAGGATTTGGTGCCAGTTGCGAACCAGGGTCATGGAGAATATCCCGAATTGATTCAAACAACAGATCACGCAAACATATGACGTCATAGCCAGACACAGAAGCAAGTAGCCGGCATCGTCCACGTCGTACTTTACTGACACAACACCAGTGCGATCCCGCAACAGCGGTCCACGTTCTGTACTCAGCGTCGCTCAGCCGAGCACTGTGTTTTGCTAAAGCTGTTGTTATCAAAAAATTCAAACTTCTGTCGTATGTTGAGAAACGATTATTTTTAGGGCTGTCGCTACCACGGTAGTGACAATGAATGTGAGCCCCGATATCTGACTTTCCCTAGCATTCCACTTGATTTCTCACACTTTTGTACTCATTGTCTGTTGTGTATATTCGTAAGGACGCAGCGGAATTTGGTCGGAAATGAAATGTATAATCTCAGCGGATTGTCATCGTTATTGGAATTTGTGACATGCAGTTATTACTTCAAACCTATACCCCTATCTACAGATCTTCGTCACACGTACAATTAGGCGCTCTCTCCTGGACCAACGGATGTATATTGGCTACGGGTTGAGCAAACCGGGTTGGCTGAATCTGTACACAATAGCCTCAACTATAATAATCGACAACATGCCCTACTTCGAAAATTGTTACCTATTCCTAACCGCGTGAAAAGACAATTTACAGGAAAGTCTCAAACGTGATAGGAACAGAATGTCACAAGAAATACTGTCTACGAACCGGATGGATATGGTGCTACCGCAGCTACCCAGTGACATGGTGAAGCGACGAACCCATGCTGTTGCACATAATTTACACAGCTCGTTTGAATTGTTCTCCAGTTTCTCTGTGGAGTATAACAAGCAGACGCTGCTGGCTTCGTCGACGTTTCTTTAATTCGGACAACCATTTGGATACCAGAGCTGGGTTCACAACTACTTCAAGAATAAGCTTTCCATCTGGTTTACGTCAGCTAGTGAATCTACAGCCAGTCCGCTAACGCGCTAGGATTGAGGCGTCTAACCGTTCACTGTCCGATCAACAAACCGAATTGTTTCCCTCTGGTTAGTATTATTTATCCGGTCGGGCTAATCCACTTTTAAATGGACTTCGCTTGGTTGTTACTCCGTTTATTCTCGTTAATTCCGGGGCCAGTTGGATTGGAGACTTACATGGCCACGAGCATGTTCGCATTGACTACAACAGCTGGACTGAAACAGCTATCAGTACAAAAAGCACAACAGGCAGGTCTTCGGGTGTCATATCAAGCAAAACTGATCGCCATTGAACTTGAGCATGATTAACACCCTGACAGAAGCAAATTAGCTATTTCAGCGGTTCACTACTAAATCGGCCACTGTTACCACGTTGACCAGCCAGACAGACAAGCTGTCTACAGGGCGAGGGAACTAATTTTTGGATGGCCACGTGGCACGGACACAACGCGTGGAGTTTCCCCTGCGCGCTTCGGCCAATCAGGTCGCGATACAAATTGGGCGCAGGAGATTTACACACGTTCCTCTAGCTAACTCAACGGTTCCCTTCTCAAACCCTGTTCACGGACTGGCTGTATGAAGACGCAGTGGCCTGCCATTATCAGGCGACGGTGGATCGCACATCCACGCTCTTCAAGAGGATGTTTCGGAGTGATGTTAGGAATTCCAGCACCTGAGAACCTGGACCACGAGGTCCGTCATCCTCACCGCTTATGTGACGACCTGAATGAGTCATCTTTTCACATGTCGGATACAGGCGTTCGTGATACCAGTTTGATATGTCTTGATATCATTCTCGTGTGTGTGTCTCAGATGTGTCAGGGGAGGTTGGGATTCAATGACAAACAGGGTCGCACGGCTACTATGCCCATGGGTGGGCCAACATGCACAGGGATTGGTTGGCTTTTACGGGGTGAGAGAAGACAGGCCCCGCGGGTGCACAGAGTGAAGGGTGTTAGCTTGTCTATACCCAGTTGTCAGGTTGACGGGGACGCAGGCTAACGTGCTTGTGGCGGGCACTGTGTGTTCGTCCGACAGAGGACACACACGGACGTCACCCCTAACACATCGGTCGTCTGAGTGTGAGTACATGAGCAATCTGCTCAGAATGAGAAGTTTCAATGGCTGTCGTCTTCATCGTTCAAACGGCCGCCTAAGTCGGGTAAACCTTGTCACGGGGATTGGAGCGGTAGCTATTCGAGTAACAGTCTGGTGGCTAAGTGAAAGCTGAGGGCTGGGCTGTAACACCCGGCCTCCATGCTTGGGCAAATAGCGTATTGGGTAGATGGCAAACCATTGCAAGCCCGTTCCGGTAGTGGGTGAGTAACACCAGACGCAAGCTGAACAAACTGTCGCGGGTGAGTAGCGTGTGGGTCTGCAAGCAGCACATCATAGCTGAAGACAGACTAGCCGCGATCAACCGCATTCCATTTTTGGCTATGACTGGTCGAGACAACGGTGGACACTGTACATGGGTAGATAATTATGAAAATTTGTTGGCCAGTAGCTTAACATGAACCAGCCAAACAATTTACAACAGAAACCGATTACTGGGTACACACCATCTATCTACTTCGGCTGACCAACATTTTCTGAAAGGCATCTGCGGAAGAATTGAACTAACCATCAGTTCCAATTAATCTCAGCTTCTCAATCATTATCTCTGTTCTATAAAGTCTTGTGTGAACCAATCCAAGCGACTAACACACACAGATTGTCACTGTCCTAAACGACATTAGACTCCATTGTATGGAACGTATAACTCTTCGGTCTTTCTCTCGCATAAACCTATAAGCTGAAACTCATATGATGGTCAATCCAGTATGTGGCGCGGTCACTCGATCAGCCGGAATAGGGAAGTTCGTTTCTGTGTGTCTCTCAATGCCGATCGTTGAGGTGATCAACGACGAATGCCGATAATTCATCAGGTCACCATTTCCCTCTTGACACTGCATGTGACATTCACTCGACTACCCCCCTCCTCACTAACTTTGGACCGACTCAGTATCCGTACGGGAAAAGGAGAAAATCGACCCACTTCGCAGCAACTTCACACTGACAGTATTGCTCAACTTGCCAAACTGTGCACATAGTTTGGTTACTCCGTCCAAGCCAGGTATTCAAACGACAGAGCTTGGCGTGACATTTTGGTATGTGTCACTATTTTATGAGCGTTATCTGTTGAACTGTTTTACTGAGGCATCCATCAAAGAGCGAGTAGTTATGTTTGATTATGTGAGAAAACTTTCGTTCAGTACTTGGGCTCCAACATCAACTTCACCATCGTTTAACGAATATACCTTAGTCTGGTAAGAATAACCACTTCGGAGTGACTCGTTACAGCTGTAACATCAAATGAGCTTTCCGACTGGCAGACAACACTCTCTTACTATCCGTATACGCCAAATATGGGACAACTGGTGAAAGCTCTAAGATAAACCGGGCTATCCACAAGGAGAGGATAACCGAATAGATTGGGATTTGAAAAAGGACCGAATCCATTCTACCTGTTTACATTGAGTCAAACAGTCTATTTTCCAATAGGGAACGGTTGAACCGAATAGCACATTTTTACAAGTAAACAAAACAAACATGAGATTAGCGGTTGTGACTTTTTCATGACCATGGCAATTTACAGTGTGACTGCCTATTGGTCACCTGTGCCCATTCAATATCATGTTTAAAATGACAAAATGTGACTCCAACACAATTAGTCACTTCTTTGAGCTTATTAGGAATGGTGGCTATTGGACAGCTATACTGTGTACCACTTTCACGTAATTGGTGTAAGCTATGCCATCTAATTGTAATAACTTTTCAACAGGTCACTCTGAACAAAAAGACAGGAAATCACAACATACTTTCACAATGAGAACAGGTTTCTACTCGCATTATAGACCACGGAACAGAGCAAGATGTTGAAATGAATCACAACCTTTGTTCTGGAAGCAATTATCAATGGAATAACCGATGAGACTGTACATCCAGTTGACCCCAAAGCTCAGTGGTAGTTGTACCATAACTAAGACAGTTATAAAAGGAATAAGATTCTATTACGAGATACTATCGAAGAAGGGGAATTTCGGTTAAAGAACTACTCACAGTGGTAGGTTCTCGTTTGTGTAATTCGGACAAAACTTCTGACGAGGTAAGCTGCCCTCTAACTTGAGGGGAAAATTAGATTTTTGTGTGCTCACATATGCAGTCTGATTGACACCTTATCTTCGGACACAAAATGGAAATGTGCAAGTTGGAAACTTTCAAAGATATTTAGCATGGGTAACGCGAAGCCATTTGAAACAGCCGCCCCCTCTTAAGAAGAATACTATCCAAACAGATACGAACAGACCGAATGGTCGTTAGCATGTTCTGTGCTCAGTGGTACTCCTCGACGTCTCACTCATAACAGTCTAAGCTAGTATGAAAACAAGACAGTAGTAGACAATGGCAGCTTTCACCCAAACTCTGGAAAGACAAGCCTACAGTAGTATTACTGAACAACTTTTACACAAAGCATTTACCACCTAACCAGTCTGTTCTGCATACCACACCGTGGGAACACAAAAACTCTTAGAAGCTCGGTCATATTGTCAGGGCACTCTCACGAGTCGCGGCTCATGTCTAAATCCAAGAACGTTGACAAAAAAATGAAATTTTTATTGCCCTCAAAAGAGCAGTTGTACGTCCACCGGCTGTCTCCATGAGCCAGTCCAGGTTCACAAATTGTCACCATCGTGAGCTTGCACAAACTACCGTACAGCATGTGCGAAAAAATAGTGCTGACCTCAGCGGTACATCCTCATCACTATATCTTCCAGCATACGCATTCTTCATTCTTACCTACTCAACATGCCTTTGGGATCACCCAGTTTCAGAAGATCCAGCTGTATGCATAGATGCTGCTTCACCTTTCGAAGTTCACATTCACTTGTAGTCGCAAGTGTTTCAAAGTCACTGTTGGGCCATCAGCTGCTCATCCCAGAAATCCGTCAACCCGTTTGCCAGTCAAACTGGGTTTTCAAGTTGACCATCACTCACATTTGATCGCAGCGTTCGCATTCAGATAGACTTTCCAGCCAGCCTCTTTCGAAAAGAAGCACTAGACTNCAACTTGAAAATAAACCAAATCCCCGACTACTCATCAGTAAACTGGGTTTTATCCAACCCCGTGTGTTTTGGGCGTAGTTATGACAACACCCACATGCGGCCAACTAACTGTAAGCCAATCGAACATTCACACCGTTCGTTACCCCTGTCATGCGCCACCCCTCTCCCCGCTCAAACGTCTGAATGATGCGACCCTCGTCCCACTGGAGCTGTAGCCAATCCTGCATTTGGCGCGCATGTTGCCATTAACGCGGTTGAAGCCAACCTATTGGTTTACCAACTTGATACTGATGTTCCCAGTTCAGCCAATCAGGTGATGGATCGACATATCGGTTACCTCGTTGGGTCTGTTGGTGCGCAAGTGTTCACACTACGCCCGAATGCGCTAACAGTCACTCACCCGCCCGGCCCTAGCATATAGGTCCATGTGCCCCCTATGTTCACTTTCGTGCGGAACCTGCGCAGTTAGACAGCCGGTGCATTGTGGGGATGGGGTAACGCCTGAGCCGATGTGAGTAAGGGAACTCGTCGAATTCACAGCCCTGGCCAATTGTGGTCTTATCAATAAAAAGCTACAATAAAAGCCATCTGTATTCGGTGCTCGACCAATCACTTTCCCCCGTCCAACAACTAGTGAACTGCGAAATGCGACCAGCACTGCACCAGACGCGATCACCACTACGCGAAACATGAGGTAATTGGCAAAGGGTTTTAAGTCTGCCTACACCTGGTCGTTAAGCACACTCCTAATACGATCATTTGTATACAGGTTTGCACCGGAATGATCTTGACGTACTGTATCACGATGGTTTTATATGACTCCACGCCGGATTACCATATAGGGAGATACGATCCTACAACGTAACATTTCGCAAGACCTACTGAAAAATACACCTCAGTGAAATGTGAGGATTGAAGTGAGCAACGCTATCACTGGACGTCTTTTAAACTGTAATGAAAGGGAGAGATAGGGTAAAGTAAATCGGTTGATGCTAGTCTATCCAGCTTCTGGACAGGCGATTATACTATTGCGTCTGTCGGTATGCTTCGAGTGAATAAACCATGAAGTGGATAGCTGGAACATTGAGGACCGAGGTCGACCTGGAGAAATACCAACCATTCTGATCACTGTGTTACACCCTAGCGGAAGCCGCTTGCAAAGTGCGCTCTATTTCGAATTGTGGTTCGGCCCAATCGGGCCCCGTAAACGTTGGGTATTTTTTCAACAGTCATTCATCTCTGTCCGATAGTTGCACGTCCCACATTTGCCGCACATGGTGATTTGTTATATTTCTCTTACTACCATGGTGTGAGAAAACTTAACAATCCGTACGACTTCATGTCTTGACCTATCTGCTCGCAAAATGTCGCCTTCCAATTGATGTGATCCGGGTCTACAAACAACCGTTGCACCGATGACTCACCCCGTCCATTGTAACGGTGGCATCCCATGATATGACTTAGACGTCAGTGTCTCGTGCGATGGATTGCTACAAAACCGGTAGGCAGTTTTGCGCCTTGTTTTAGAAAGAATCGACTGGGCTAGTTTGCCTGAGTGTGAATGCTAAGATGAAACATGAATGGTATGTGATTAGTATCACTGTTTAGTGAAGAACCAATGGAGGAAAATCTGGGCTTCGGCTGGATTAGAACCACCGACAGAAACAGTATGTCCAAACGCGGCAAACGCTCTACTAGCTGAGCTACGAAGCCACGCCGGGAGCTCAGAAATTTCACAGGAACAGTCGATCCCTTGGTCCATTTGGTGGATTCCACACGAGACAGTGGGTTAGGCTGGTAACTGAGTTCAAAGATGAAGATGTTTGAGCTCCCGGCATGGTACCGTAGCTCAGCTAGTAGAGCGCTTGCCGCGTTTGGACATGTTGTTTCTGTCGCTGGTTTAAATCCAGCCGAAGCCCAGATTTTTCGCAATTGGGCCTCCCAACTAATCAGATATGTCACACTACTTATGGTACCACTGTGTTCAGCTTTTTATCTCTTCAAGTAAAGAAACACAAGACGGGCAAACGGGGAACAAAGTGACTAGCAGCATTTCATCATACGGGTTTAAGTTAGCTTCCTTGTGGATACGTCGAGCAAAGCTGTTCAGGAACGTTTTTAGCTGCTTTGGGAAATAGGACATATACTTTGGATGATGGGCAACACGGTCTGAAATCATCTTATTTTAACGTTACAAACACATTTATTCAAAATACCAACGTGACCAAGGGCTACTCAGTACAAAAGGTCAGAAGTATCACCTTATTAAATGTCTGTTTTAGTCAGTAGCTGAACAACTGAACGGTTGTTTCTTCAACCCCATTTTTAAACTGTAACGCATGCATTTGCATACGCATGAAACTGAACTTTGCGGTAGTAAATCACTTTCCAAATTAGAAACATTTTCTCACCCGTGCTGAGTTCCACTTTATCGGTTAGTGTCTGTGGTCGTTCATATTCTTCTGTCCGTGCTACTATTGGTTCCGGTGGTCGAAGTTCTTCTGCAACAGTTTCATCCGTTACGGCCTGTTCGATTATGCGATCCACGATATGCTTCGTTGTCACCAATCGTGTTATCACGGTTCCATCAGGAAGAGTTTCTTCAATCTCTTCAACCTGACGAAACGATACAGGGGCGGTGAACAAAGTTACCCGGAGAAAATGTTCACTTGAATGTCAAATTGAAGCACACTTATGATGCCCGAGGGGTAGAAGCTTTGCAACAGTAACTCTGCCCGGCGAAATGCCCCAGTGAACTCAAATTAAAATTACGGTTCGGATTTATACCCTAATCAAGGGGCACGTTAGGACAAAACAGGGGTCATATTGTCAAAACCTAGACAACATGGAAAGGCAAGTAAATGTACCGAGTGAATTCAATGTTAAAACAGTAAATACGTAGTAGGTGTTAGCGGAGTTGTGTTGTAGATGCATTTACTCTCATATGGATCACTGAACATTGGTCCGTGCATTTTAGCCAATCAGAACCCTTGTACTGTGGACGTATCGATCAGCCAACTGGTTGATGTTAATTTGTCCTTATACTAGACACAATGTCGGGAGCCGCGCTGTACACGTCCAGGCTGGACGCATAAGCTCTTGTTTATTCACCAGTCCTAACCCGTTCATAACAGTATTCGTGCCGCATATGCACAACGTAAAAGGTGCGCACGAATGCCATCAGAAAAAGAACCAAGGGCAGTCAGCGTGACCGCAGCAGTGCAGCCAGGTGAACCGTGGAGCATGAATGTCCAACGATGCCCTAGGCATATACATACACACACTTGCACAAGGTTGGTTAGTCTGCAGGCCGATCAGTCAATATCCACGCCGAGAAATAAACACGTTCCAGATAGGGCACAACAACCTAGACAGCCGTGAGCTAGCAAGGTTCCCGTGCTTTGAAGGGTAAACTTGTAACAACAATCAAACGTAGACATAAGACTTACATTTTGCAGTTTGTGGTTACAGACGATAACTAAACTAGGGTTATTTGACAATAGGATTTTCTTTCGTTACAGTAAAGTTACCATGATTTCATCCCTGATGAACAGTACCAGCACGAGAATCACAAAAGTGCAACTAATTCGTACACTACACAACTAGGAACCGAAACTCGACACTTAATCTCATGAACTAACAAAAAAGTACGGAATTTGTGGGCTGGGAGTCTTCGTTTCAAAAATATATAACATCCTTCCCCAGTTGCAAAACCGGTCTTCTGATTTCACTGTTCAAGTACGGAATTCATTATTTTACAAATCGCCATGACAATCGATTGAGCCTTTCTTTTTTCAGTCTAATATTTCCCGACCAGTCCGAGAGACCAATATCGCATTCTTCATAACTTCTTATAAACTCGCCAGCCCGGTTGACACACCACATTCATTGTGTATTCTTGCAGCATTTCCCTTGACACAATGACTTGACATAGCGCTGAGTTACCACTGTCTATCATCATCGACCTTATCGTTCAATGTTCCAACTGCAGTCTGCCCTGTATAGTCTGCTCTCACGCGTGGTAGACAGAAGATGAATGTCGTAGCCAGAAAGAAGAAAACTGTCTGCATGTTACCGTATGTAGTTCAAAAAGACGGGACTCGTATTCTGGTCGATGTTTACTCTGTTTGAGGTCAAGTTCGAGAACCGTAGATGATCAGTAGAATCGTAGTGGGTCTTTGCTATGGCACATCCGGATCTGGCAAACACCTTTTGGTAACTGCACACGTATAAAAGCCACGTTATTTCAAGTAATCCAGTGTCGAGTATTTCTGCGCATATGGTATGGGAAAAAACTTATCGGATCACCACTACGATATTCCGGGTTGAGTAGTACATCTCTTGAATTCCTCGCACTAAATACCACACCTCAGTATCAACCAATGGAAGACGACATGACACACTCTTACTTAAGCAGTTGATTGGTATGGTTGATTCACATCAATCCATGGAAGCAAAAATGTGCGCTGCCACACGGTTTTACAAGACAGTATGAAACAACGCGAATTCATTGAAGGTTGGAATTAGTGAAGCCACATGGGTATTCGCTACTACGAGTTTCAGACGATTCCCTTGACTACTGTGGCATGTGGTTTGAATAAGGGTCCCGTACTTAACAACGATGCATCAGGTCCCGCGCTGTTACCTGACTTCACGGAAGCAGAGGCCTACTTTAAGAAGGAGCGAAACGTTGACGACCAGTCATATTTTGAAGCCGCTCTCACATTCGTACGATTTTAAATAACAAAGGAATCCCTGGTGCGTTTCTCAGATAGTTACAACTTCAGAATCCTGATTGAAACTAAAATTCTTTTAGTCAACGAACGTTTTTCATTTCCCGATCGAAAGAAGACAGATACGCCTGTTTTTTAGGAGGCGTATGAAAAAGCGAAGTTTCTTCTCCGTAAATGAGGAGACGACAGTTACCTCGCTTGTGGATCGCACTGGCTCATTCTCAGTGTCCAAACTCGTTGTAATATCACCATCGTCTTTTGAGCTGCAGAGAGAGAGACCTGACGAAAGAGATCTGAGGTACAAGTAAGAGGAGTTCGAAAGCTGCCGGAAACACTTTCCATCACAACGTTTTCTCCAAAATACTCGTCTTGTCATTTGGAACATCTGAATGAAATTGCTTCTGATGAAGCAAACCACACTGTATCCGATGTGGTGATGTTGAAAAGGTTAGTAACACAATGGTACAGGAACAGTTTTAAATCCCAGTTAGCCTTTGTCAGTGGAAATTTTTCAATAAAGTTATTACGCAGGTATGATATGTCAATGAGGAACTAATTCAATCTTACGGATGTCCTGTGCACTTACAGTTGGTTGCTTACCAGCTAGTCTACGAGTTACGCACACTGTCCTCTGTGTATACATGTGTACGAGTGTGTGCATTCGCCTACGGGGCCGTTGGTGGACTAACTGAGCGAGACTTTCCAATGTAATCCCTGTGACTAGTGCTTCCGAACCGTAACCAGAACGGTTATGAGAGAATATATTGTACTTTGTGCTGATGTTCATTATTAAGCAATTCCTTGATTAAGCCACAACCAGTTAAAACCAAAAGAAATACAGGATTTAACTCGTTATGGCTTAACCAAGGAATTACTAAATAATGAGCCTTCCAATTTTCACCGGAGTCATTCCGTATTGTACCATGAAGTTTCTTCAGGTTGTGACTAACGCTATCCAAACGGACGAGGAGTTGGCACCATCACTTTGTTTGATGAAAACAAATTAATCGCAAGGGTTTCCGCGTTTGTCGATTTTGTCTAGTACTGGGAACTTTGGGTTTTGTCATAATCGGTTTCCTGATAACCGGTTAGTGAACGGAACTCGATAACTGAGTTGCGTTCCATTTTTCTTGGAGGAAAGCGCGTCCCTTAGGACCTCAGATTCTAACTTTCAGTTATCTAGATGTGCGCCCAATGTATTCATCCGGGCATTGTGTGTAGTTCGTCTCATAACTATAAGTGCGGTTGGATTAGGGATTTCATTTTCATCAGATGGTGTTGTAAAGTGTCATCAAGACGAAATAAGGTAACGACATAGCAATCTGATAGGACTTTCCTGATTATCATAGATGTATTCGTTTGATGGGAGTATTCCAACCGAAGCAGCCCATGTATTTTAAACTTCCTCTTCTGATTGCAGTATGTGTCGTTATCGGTTTAACACTGAGTGGTTAGTTTCTAGTTTATGACAGGCGTTGTTGGTTGAGATCTCTTTCGTTCTCTCCACCAATGATGAAACGACTGCATGTCTAACACATTACGGATATGCTGTGTCAAACATTAGACACTGTTCTCAGTTCGTTGGTTTGCGGTGAATGCTAATGTTGAAAATTTTGTGTTCGTTTAGCGTCAGCTGACAATCTCTGACTTGACCACAAAATTGATTTTGCTTCACTGTTCTATAACAGATCGGAAAAAGAATTCTTTGTAGTCAGACTTTATTACCACAAGCGAGTCATCTGCATACCTTAGTCAGATCTACACAGAGTTGGGAAAATCGGGTAATCCTTGTATTTTAGTCTGACGAAGAAAAATGTTGGCAACTGTCGGTGAGGCAGATGAACTTATTACCATACCGTCTGTTGGGACAACCGAACACATCACTGAGCGTGAAATAGGTTGTGGTTGTGTATTACCAGCCTCCGATAGTGACATCGGAAGGAGTTAAAAATGTTTTACTCCCTAAATTCTCATTATTGTTTAGGACAGACAGGAGATATCAAACTTTCACTTGTCTGAACAGTGGTATGCAAAGAGGTAAGCACAAAGTTAACGAATACCACTTTCTACTTCAAAGAAACAGCACAAAACGTTTGCAAACTCAACTAACCGTCTATTTGACTTCCTAACATCATTTGGTAGAGTTTCACAGCAGTGCTGAGATATCCGGTAGGTTTGTGTAACCCACCACAGGTCTGATGGGTATGTCAGCTTCATGTACTTTTGGTAAGCTGTGAAATCGCCCAGTACTGGCTGGCTTTGTAATCACTGCAGGTCACATTGTCTCATTTTCTACAGATACCTGTTCACTGGTAGTAGTTTTATTTAAAGCCAGATTTTGCTTCTCGTTTTATCTTTTCGTAAGATCCATATCCCACATGTTGAAGAGCCTCATTTTCCTCATTTCTTCTGTTCCTTACAATTGTGAATATTCTCCTGTCCGTTTGAGTTATGTAGATTGAACGGTCTAGTCTGGACCTAACTGACGTACTTAACATGGGGCGCAGTAACATCTGAGGTTTTTCATTAACCTTCGAACGAATTTGCAGGTAACCGCTCGCGTACTCATGCTTTGCATCGAATTTGCTAGTGTTCTCCTCCACACCATCACGGCAGTTCGCATGAATAAAACCAATTCAATGCGCTTTACGGATGTCAGATTATCTCCATATTGTTCACCTAACCACGGTTCAGTAGTGTGTACGGCTACACCTTGGCTGCAGCAAGTTAAACACGGCTACTGTCCGACAAGTTGAACTGAGAGAGCTGTGATCCATAGCCACGCATAGTCGGACACGTAAACATGACGGTTTGGTCACCCGAGGACCGAAAGATCTTACCGTTCTTCGGCGAACTAAATACACAGACCCTAAGCGGTTATCAGAAACAGCTATAACTGAAGTCTGTGCAATCCTAGAGAGGTCAGTTGGTAGAAAAACAAAGCCCCTGGGAACAGGTTGTTGGGCCCTTAACTTGGCACATTTCGATCAGTACGCACATGTGTGGACATATCGCAGCTACACAAATGAAAGCCTTCTACACCATATGACGCGAACAGTTTGGATCGACTCAACCCGAGGAATCGTCGTATCCGGTACATATCATTTTTATAGCAGCACTTTTTTAGGGGGACAAACCAGCTCAATTCGAACAAAATTTTGAACGAGCTGTCCACGTTGATTTCCATAACACAGCAAGTTACCACTCTCATAGCTCCAATTTATGATACGGTTCATTGAGGGCTCTATTGAATTAAAGAACAACATACACTGCTGAGGGTCTTGCTATCACCGCTATATACAATGTCAGGATGCCGCCCCAGAAAGATGCGGCAAAACTAGAAACACAGCATGACGTGTCCCAGTTTCTACGGGGAGAATTTTTCAGGCAATCTTACACTAATTTGTAACTCTGTCTATTTTACGAACGCTGCTTTATATTAGCCACCGTTTGGTGAAAAAAATTATGGTGCTATGCCGCGCTGTTAAGAAAATATCCCACGCGTTGCTGCATGCTGGTTGCTGGCCCTAGACGTCTGTCAACGTCCAGGTATAATCCATCAAGTACCGAGAGAGCCAAAACAATAGGACGATGGGGCCAAGCGATTTCATCTGGAATACAAGTAAATCCCCGTAACTGCTCGCACGACTGCGGTTACATCGGTGTGTTGGGGCTATTCACTAACTTGACTCAGACAGGATGCCTGTTTTCGAGGAAGCTCTTTGGCTGACCCTTTTTATTAGAAGTTCCGGATTTCGCTTTCAGGTACCCACTTGCGGAACGACTAGTCAGCGTGAGTCAAATGAGGAGGTGGCCGGCCTCATGTGTCCTAATGACCTTCTGACTGATGTACTGATAGAATAAAACGATCCGAACAGTCTCTGTTTGTCAACCTGTTCATGTACACACTGGCCGAGCGACCTTGTTCTCTGTTGAAACCCAGAGATAGTTGTAATGTGACATCCAGGCATGCAAAAGCGACGGTGCGACATCTTCAGCTGGAGGGGGTACAGAAGGTGACCTGAGCTGGTGTTAGGAAGACACCACATTTTTGCTAAGAAGATGGTTATCCGCACGGATGGGAGAAAGCAATCTTAGTGGCAACTCCTATGCTTAACGTGTTCCTGGTCAGTTCTGATGGCTGAATCCACCAATAGCGTATACGCGACTGACGATCAGCTGTTGAAGAATAAGTGTTGAGAACTGAATGGCCTGTTCGCGTGAACCCCCCTCGATCACGTGAGTAGTGCAGAATATGGCCATTACCCAATTCCGTCGTGACATAGCCTAGTTCAGATAACTCGTTTATTGAGCTCTGTGATCCGGCATACTGAAGTCACTGCGGCAAACAGACTGCATAATTGGCATACCAGAGGCAGACCCGTGTGGATACTTCAGCCTATCGATCTAAAGCTGATTGTGTGCCACCCATCTTCTTTCCAGAGGTTATGCATTTAGTTTAGGGCGATTTTTACGTAATTTATGTGTGTGCGCTCTTGCTACCTACGGGTTTACGTACTTCTGTTCGCTCCTCAGGTTCTTCCACTGCGTACATGCCGGAGTCGACTGCCGCGTCGACGCCCTCTTGCCAGTTAGTGCACGATACCGATTGCATAGTCTCTGCGATCGTCTTTCGAGTTTTTACTACCGTTCCGTCTGGGAGCGTTTCCACGATTTCCTCGAATGACTGTGACTCCTCCGGACTGCTTTGTACGACATCATGACCGGCGGATCCTAGTGGAAAGGTTGCAGTAGTAGTAGCAGTCACCTCCAAATCAGCTGGTCTGGTTGGTTCTGGGGAAGCAAGATCATCGAATTCGGGCCATCTGGTCAGCTCTGTTTGAGTAGGCTCAGGCAGGTTTTGTACGGCCTCCATGTACACTTTTTCGAAAGTTTCTTCATCTAGTGCTTCTTCAACCGTAGAGGTGTGAACGTCTTCTGTCGTTGACTGGGCAATCTCAAGTGGAATTGACATGGGCAGCTCCACGGAAGCCTCCGCTGAAAAATGGAACATATCGCATTAGAGCTGTGAAAGCGGACGAAATATGATATCCGAATAAGACCTAAATTGGTTGAGTACTCAAAACAAATTATTACTGGTCAAGTGTGGGATGTTATGGCCAAACCGGAATTCGGCACGTGGGAGCTATAGTCATGTTTTTCCAGGGTGGACAAAATACTGTCAAGAATAAACACCACTATGTGGTTTAGGGTGTTTAGTAGGGAATCAAATACTTATCACCATTTTGCTTCCTTCTTTCGATGATCGCTGTTTTCTGACTGATAAGGGGCAAGTGTGCACTGTTTTGAGAAGCACGCTGGTTCCGATCCTCACTGGTGTGAACAAACTGGTTCTGCGTAGATCAGGATTCAGTTTGTTCCCAAAACCACGTCTGCGTTTGTAGGGAATTCTTAAGTGTGAATATTACGAATAGCTATGTTTTGGTCAACTTCCTCAGACGTTTGCAGTTGCAGCGTGCACCATATGGTCCACGTGGAATCGGCCACCACCTCGTATAAACTGAGAGAAATTTCAGAGCAATCGTACACAGGTTTCACAGCCGTCAGAGGGCAGCAAATTAAGTGTAGAACATTTTGTTTGTAACGCAGATCATAACATCTCGACAACTTGCTCATCAGAATTGGGTATTGCCCTGGCTGTGATCGCCAAGGTGGCTGTGACAATGGCGACCATAGTGAGTGGCCTGCGAGTCACGTGCGTTGAGATGTGAACTAATGTCGTCTCTGGTGCCCAATCACGTGAACGTGACGTCAACACGCCGGATGCGCATGTTGATCCACGCACTGCGTCCACTTTGCGGCCACGCTTGCACGGGATTGCTGCTCGCGCCCAACCCAGACGGTACAACCAACGTGTCACCAAACCCAATATCTCCTAGACTTAGGGGAATTGGCACATTCGGATAATACGTTTCTAGCAATTCACACAGGGATGTCAGCACCAAATAATCGACACCCAGCTTAACATCTGCAATACTTTCCAGAGCTAGGGCTCCGACCACAAAATCTGGAGTCCAAACCAGAAGGCTTATCCAACGGGTAAGCCTCCTAACCGAGTCGGGTGAGCGAATGCACATAACACAACGCCGAAGCGACAGTCACATCACCTTGCCGTGGTCAAGTTGAGGATGTACGCACAAGCCCCAGTCCAGGGGCACGACAACACTGGCTCGGTGCTTTGGCATCCAAGTTACAAAATCGATAACACGTGGCTAATCTCAAACGTCCCTACAATTATTTCGGCGCTCGAACGGCATCACTGATCTAGGAGCCAGCATGCACCAGTGAGTGCAAATGGACAAACTAGAAAGGCGATACTTCCCTAACGGATTGTGCTACCACGACAGTTATAGTTCATCAAGCGATAGGTGATAGAAAGCCGAATTAATGAATAAAGCAAATTTACAAATCATTAAAGGACCGATCAAAACCCGACAGTGTTCCCACAGTATCTGAGACACAAGTGATAATGTGTTTCTAGGCTCGTCGCACCATTTGTGGACTCTGAATTGACGTATCAATGCTTCACTGTGAAGACAACTAACCTCACTTGGCACCCTCAATTTTGTGGCCTCATCACTGAGTCGTGTCGTCCCACCTCCTGTCAGCATGGATCATTTGACCATTTTATCCGTAACGTGATGAAGGCAATTTGTTGCGTGAACCAGATCGGCGTGGACAACCTGTTCGAAACTGTTATCACGAGTGGGCTGTTTTGTTGTCTGGAGGCCTGCTTCTTCCTGAAAAACGATATATCCAGGATGCGATGGCCGTCGTTTGATTTGAGTCGACACGAAACATTCACACCTAGGCTAACATGTTGATACATGTGAGTAGTGGTCGAAATGGCCTGGACGGTTTAAGAAGTGTGGCGTACCCCTTACAAGTATCGCGTTTGTTCGTAAACTGACTTCTTTAGGACTGTACCGACTGTAAATGTAGCTGAATGTGATGGTGGTTTCGAATGGATAGGTTCATTTCACCGAAGGCTCTTCGGACTTGTGGGCGTTGGTGTGACTAATTCGATCATTCTCTCTGTCTACCTGTCTATCCCTTAGGTTTTTGTGCTACCTTGATGTGGTGGTCAGGTTTGTGTTGTTTTGATCCGGGGGCTGTTGCCTAGGCCATCCGCCTGCAGATCAAACCATATCAGAATGGCCAAGGAGGAGCAACCATACAAAAGGCAGATGCGTTCGTTATGGACAGTGCCAAGGTGTGTTTTGGTTCTGCTTACCGCCTGTTCTTGTCCGTTCGGGTTGTGTGTTCGTGACTCGTTTGTCTGTACAATAGCAGGTCTACAATGGTGACTTGTGTTGCATTTCTCGTATACGTCTTATGTGAACGTGTTGAGTTTATAGGTGTGGCTCTCACAATTGTGTGTAGCTGTTGCAGTTTGGCTGTTGCTGGTTGTCCACGATCTTGCTTTGTGTGTGTGTGTGCGTCGCCCGCTGCCTTGAGGTATAGGCTTTTGAACCAAAGCCTTTGGTCGAGAGCCCTAGTAGCTCTGCTTTCTTGGTTTGGGCGTCGTGGCAACATTCAAGGCCCACATAACCTAGGCAATTACAACATAAACCAAACACCATAGTACATCGGTAGTCGCGCAGGATAAACGGGGTTGCCCTGTCTGCTGTTTGAGGCAGGATGAATAATCGGAAATATTTTACTGCCAAACCCTCTCCTTTCTCGTCCTTTGATGACTCCCTCCGGCACTACTCCTAGAGCAGATATTACCCACTGAAGTCTCAGTAATACGAAGACCAACCTGAGACACTCCCAGGGACGCAAGACGCTTTACACCGGGACATGGAATGTACGCACGCTACTGGATCGATGCAACACCACAGGGCGGCCAGAACACCGAAGTGCACTGATCGCTATAGAAGTGCGTCGCTATCGCATCGACGTAGCCACCTTGATTGGGACAAGACTTGTAGATCAAGGTAGACTCAGAGAAGCAGGTGTTGGATACACCTTATACTAGATAGGTTTCCCGGAAGACGGTATTCGGGAGCATGGTGTCTACTTCGCAGTCGCTGATCCCACCAACGCATTGATGATAGACGAATCGTACAGCATCAGCCCTCCAATGCTGTCCATGCGCCCGCGACTTGGTCGAGGTAAATGTTTCACACTTGTTAGTGTTTATCGTCTGACTGTGTGTCACACGGATGATAAAATTAACCAGTTCTATGGTCAGCTGTCGGCCACAATCCGGTCGGCACCGGTGAATGCCCGACTGTTTGTTCTGGGTGACTTGAACGCTTGAGTTGGGTGCGATTCTGTAGCTTGGCCGACAGTCCTCGAACCCTACTGCATTGGTTCAGTCAACCAGAGCAGTGATCGTCTGCCCCACCTGTGCGTTACCTACGAGCTGGCTATCACAAGCACTATCCCAGCTGGATGCGAGCGAAATCACGACGTGGACTCACCCACGGAGCGGTCACAGTCATTTGCTTGACTACGTGGTTGTGCGGCCGCGCGACGTTCGTGAAGTGCGTATCACGCGGGTGATGCGCGGCGCTGAATGTAGCGCCGATCATAGGATGGTCAGAACCAAATTGCTTATCCATCTCTGCAAGCCTGTGTATTGTAGACCATTCGGACAACAACATAGACGGGGGCTGATTTTCAGCGTACAGACGCCGCTCGTCTGCAAGGCACTCCTGTATCCACTACCACCGAAGGTACGTAGTAACAGCTCAAAGAACATCATGGCAGCAGTCACCGAAAAGATCGGTATCGAACGCCAGAAACGTCCAGACTGATTCGAGGACAGCAACGCGGCTATCTCCAGTTTGGTGCGAGAGTAGAATGCGGCGTTTACCGTCTGCACAATGGACCCGGACAGTGAAGGCAAGAGAGTGACGCTCTGGAATGTTCGCCGTCAACTGGCCGAGCGTGCTCGCGGAGTCAAGGACGACTGGTGGAGGAAGCATGGTGAGGGGATGCAGAGCTACGCCCATCGTTGACAACCTAAGGAGTTCCACGATTCGCTTAAGGCGATTTCTAGTCCACCCATTCAGTCTAAAAAAAGCACTAATTGATGTGGTCACTGGCTGTTTGTGCACCCAGCCAGAATATATTATGGAGGTCTGGCGTAAACGCATCAGTGGCCTACTAAACCACCCGACTACCATTGACTGGATGACCGTGAAGAGCTTACTGAAATAGGTCATCAGATCTTCACTTGCTTACGCCCCGGATTTGCCAAAGGTGGAAACAGCAGTTAGACAAGTGCGCAGTGGAATACCTGGAGGCCAGGATGGACCGTCAAGAGAACTGTTGAAGAATGATGGACCAGCGCTGAAACACGCTTTGCTGCAGCTGGTTCACTCCACCTAGGAGCAGAAAGAAATTCCACAAGATTTTAAAGATGTTCGTATCGTACATTTGTTTAAAGGTAAAGTTAGCAAGCAATGCCTGCACAACTATCAAAGCATTAGTCTGCTGAGCTGTGCTGAAAATGTGCTTGCAAGAATCCTTTTAAGCTGACGGAATGCGGACGTCTTGGAGGCCAGTGTTCCTGGGGGAAAGTGTGGGTTCTGACCAAGTTGTAGTACCACCGACCTGGTGTTCGCTGCTCGACAGCTTCAGGAACAGGGCTGAGAACCCCGCCAACCTCTGTATGTCCTCTTCGTGGACCTCACCAAAGCCATTGATCCGGTGAGCCGCGAGGCGTTTTAAACGGTTCTTAGTAAGTTTGAATGTTTAAGTAAGTTCGTCAACTTGATTAGAATGTTGCATGTGGGCATGAGGGCGAAGGTGCAATCGGGTGGATCTACCTCTGATAATTCTGGCATTGTCACTGGCGTGGAGCAGGGTTGTGTCCCAATCCCAGCTCCATTTATCTGATATTTGAGTACCATGTTAACAGTTGCTTTTCAGCACTCGACGAAGGATGGCGTTGGGGTTGAGCACCGGACAGATAGGCGCCTGTCGAGCATTTGACTTTTCAGCACCCCAAGCCGGCTACATACCTTGACGATGCACATGCTTCTGTTCGCAGATGATAACACGCTGTTCGGACACAGCAAGGACGAATTTCAGCAACTGGCCACGGGTTTTGTGTTCACGGCATCCAAGTTTGGACTGGATGTGCTGGTCCTGCATCTGCGCCTGAGATTAGCATCAGTAGAGACGTTCTCGACAGCTGTACATATTTCTGCTCCTTGATAGCAGATTTCCGACCGAATCTTAAAGTTTGTTTCCCCCTCCATATCCTCTTTAGAGTGTTTTGAAATGCACCCTAAACTGGCATATTTCTTGCGTTGTATTTTCGGTAATTCCCTTCCCTGTCGAAATCTTACCACTTGTGTCTCCCTCTGTTCATGTTCTGAGAGATAAGGGTTTCAGATTTGTGTTAGTCATTTAATTGGCTAAACAGCATTGGACGACTTCACACAGAGGTCTCAGTTACACGCCTCACAGTCTTATACCTTCTGCATTATAGTGGATACGAGGTGTGTGGGTGGAATAGTAAGTGGTGAACGCAAACCACTTGTGGTGAGTGTAATGCGCAGATGTACTTTGGTTTCGGTCATTGTGACGCTCTTCCCACGTCAGTTCAATATGGCGCATATCAACCGCGCACAACTTGGTGCGCACGAAATGATCATCCTGCAAACAGATCGCACCGTTCGGAATGATGACCACTGAACAGCCTATTGAACTGGCTTTCATCTAGGTTGCCTTTGGTGAAAATGTACAGGAAACCACTGGGGAGTTTTGCACAAGGCAGGCGGCAATCAGGCGATCGGTAGGAAGACTGGTGAAAAGGTTTGTTGAAACAGGCAACGTTCATGTTCTGCAAGGGAATAGTCGACCACGCAAAGCAACAAATGACTGTTCTGCTAGCTATGTTCTGCAACGTGCGTGGTCCAAAATAACTCAACATGACCAGTTAGTCAGATAGACACAGACCGACAGACACACGGTTGGCGGCATCCGATTCGGATTAGCCTGCACAATGACCAAAGCCAAAGGACATCTGCGCTTAACCATCACCGCAATTGGATCGTGCAGCACCAATTGTGGTTCCATCCACACACTACATATCCAGTGTAAATCCGAAGGAATAAGTCCAGGGGTGTGTGAGTGGGGCCTTTGTATCCAGCCGGCGAATGCTGGTTAGCCATCTGATTGGCTATCAGGAAAAGGAACCATTTATCTCTAGGGCGGTAAACTGAGAGAGGCTGCAATGACGAGATCCAAACTGAGAAGAAAGATTTGTGAAGTGTAATACAAGAAGCATTGCAGTATAGGATTGTATGTTGGTGCATCCCAGAGGATGAAAAACAAAATTCACAATGGACTACGAAAAGTTAGACAGATTATTCATCATACAGTACAGCAACAAAGTTGAACAAATGAATGGGCAGAAGATTGCAAACACCCAAGTTTCTGAAAACGAGGAGTGGATTAGTGGCCAGACGACCAGGGTCTTGGCCGATGCAGTCATTAACAGAAGTAGATAGGATATACTGATATGACCTATCTGACATGAGCCTAAGCCTAACGAGCCAATCGCCTCTTCGCCGACGGTGTACAAGTGCGTTGGTGACCTGCTAGTCCGAAACGGGCAGCGCATTCGCGGCCGCACACATCGCAACACCATATAGTCACATCACTGCGAGACACAGAGAGAGAGAGAGAGATCGAATTAATCAAATCAACGCCCACAAGTCCGAAGAGCCTTCGGTGAAATGAACCTATCCATTCGAAACCACCATCACATTCAGCTACATTTACAGTCGGTACAGTCCTAAAGAAGTCAGTTTACGAACAAACGCGATACTTGTAAGGGGTACGCCACACTTCTTAAACCGTCCAGGCCATTTCGACCACTACTCACATGTATCAACATGTTAGCCTAGGTGTGAATGTTTCGTGTCGACTCAAATCAAACGACGGCCATCGCATCCTGGATATATCGTTTTTCAGGAAGAAGCAGGCCTCCAGACAACAAAACAGCCCACTCGTGATAACAGTTTCGAACAGGTTGTCCACGCCGATCTGGTTCACGCAACAAATTGCCTTCATCACGTTACGGATAAAATGGTCAAATGATCCATGCTGACAGGAGGTGGGACGACACGACTCAGTGATGAGGCCACAAAATTGAGGGTGCCAAGTGAGGTTAGTTGTCTTCACAGTGAAGCATTGATACGTCAATTCAGAGTCCACAAATGGTGCGACGAGCCTAGAAACACATTATCACTTGTGTCTCAGATACTGTGGGAACACTGTCGGGTTTTGATCGGTCCTCTACTGATTTGTAAATCTGCTTTATTCATGAATTCGGCTTTCTATCACCTATCATATGATGGAAATACTTTTCTCCAAACTTACAGACATCAATGACAACGTATAAATAATGCCACAGTACCCACAGCCAATTTGAAGTTCACGTTATTGATTGACATTTGTTTCACTGCAGCCTTGAGGAACATGAGAAGAAACCAGTTCATGATAATGTGCCTTGCATATATGCGCTTGTCAACAGCTGTTTCATTCTCGTGTAGGGCTGAGTGACCAGGCAATGAACGGTTTCTACACAAACTGTGTTAAAACGCAAGAAGTGTTTGTTACATTTGGTTGGTAATGCTGGAGAAACATGCAGGTCAAGTCTGCCTGTGATGTTTACGTTCACGGTACGGTTTCTCTAGTACCTCAGAATAGTGTGGAATACGCTGGCTGATGATGAGTATCCATTAAAGCACACATAGTTTTGTGAATTCGTGAGTCCCGGGGTCTCCAATGTCTAGTCTGTGGGTGTTCAGGTTATACGGAATGTGAATCTGGAGGGCATCGTGCGAATTAATTGTCCTGAGTGTTTGTTGGTCAAAAAGTGAGTGCTTTAAAAATCCTACGTCCAACAGAACTCGTTTCAACAGTGAACTCACGTATGCTTCCTGACACTTGGGAGATTTCATCCTGTATTTCTATTTTCTCAATCGCACCTTCTTGAGGGAGTTCGACTTCCGTTCTATCCACTGGCAAAGTTGTCAGCGTTTCGGCAATAAGTGACTCGCGTTCAACAACCTCCGGAATGATCACTGCCTCTCCTATGTCCGGACGAACTTTGGGAACTGTAAATGTACAGCGAAATTGATGGTGAAAAACTATCCGGTTATGCACCACCAGTTATCGTAAATATCTCAACATTGTTGTCTTAATGGTAAACTAATCAGATCGTCAATCTTATTACCGTCTAGCATTATTTCATAGACAGTCATAAACGCCATCTGCCTAACAGCGTTCGGGCTCAGTTGTGTCGTAGCACCCGTAATATTCATCTCACTGCGGCTGACGGTTTGCAAATCGCTAGTATTCAAAAACGATTAGACCGAAAAACCCAGGTTACTAATGCGGCAATCATATGTCCCAGTGATTCGACCGGTTGCTACCCTATAGGTGCCACAAGATCTGTAAACGATAGAGATATCAGTCCGCCGCGTGTGCCGGCTACGGCCAACGTCGTATCGTAGGATGTGCAGCATGAGGGAAGGGAACGCCTGAACAGAATATTGGCTGCTAACGAAATTCGAGCAACAAAAGCACATAGGCTGTGTACAAACCAGTGAGACAAAGTCGATTTCAATACGTTGAAATTAGCAACGTGGAACGCCAGGGCGCATGAAGCACAAAACAACTTGTTTTGTTCGACTACTTACTCTACTGGGTGTGCACATGTGTTTATAGCCATCTGTGATCAAGATAAATGTTGGTTGGGAGGCACAGACTCGAGCACCTGAGGCGTATCTTTAGGATGCGCATCTCCTAACGAAACAGTTAGGGCGCATCACACCACGTCTACCGGCCGGCCCAGCTCGGATGGTGTGGTCGTGGATAGTGGTATGATTCCACTCAACCAATCAGATTGCAGCCGTGCGGTCGACCGCCTATACGCTATCTGTACTGTTTCCTCACGTTGATTTCTGATGCCCCCTTTAACATGATTTGCTCTGACTGTCCAATAAAGCACAATCTTTATTTGAATAAAACATTGAGAAGACGCAATTCATGTGATGTTCTC
>QNGE01007067.1:0-25839 GCA_008508345.1 Paragonimus westermani
GGGCGTGCACAGAGAAATCTTGTTGTTTTTTTCAAGACACAAAATATCTGGCGGCAGCGATGCTACATATTGTTCTGTGGAGATTCGAAGTCGATTTTACTGCAACAGGTTATGGCTTTTTATCAAAGCCTTAATAGTAAGGACAGTTTTAACATGTGTATGCTCAAAACGATTTTATTAGTCGTTGGATGAATGCAAGCAAAATGTTGATACAACGCAACGTATACCCCCGTACTGTCTTAATGAACACTTAAGAAACCGTTTTAGGCTGGTCATTCCCTGAACTGCAGCATACTGTTATTGTCTTTGGGGAAACCGAGAGATTATACGTCAGTTTACAATCTTCCATCATGGGCATGTTCACCAAAAGTTCTCGAAGATGAAAAGCTGACTGATTTTACGAATAGGTTGACTGACTCAGTGTTACTTCTGCAAAACCAACGCCACAATAGCGTAGGTTGTGCTCAGACAGACATTTACAGACACAACTCGGGCGAACTCGAACTCTAATTCAAACTACCCTTAGGAATGAGCGAACGCATAATATGAAACTGCACGAAGGCCCATCGGACTGAAGCGTTTTACATCTAGCCATCACTGAACTGTTACAGTATTAATGCACAAACCACCGAAACTGGATCCCTATGGGAGGAGAAACGATAATCGGCACTGTTGACTGGCTCTTGGTTCAGTCAGAACCAAAACTAGGCTCCGTTCGGTAGAACAGAGCCGTATTCACAATCAACACTCGATTCTATCGATTAACTAGTTCACTTATCTTCATTGTTGATTACATGCTCAATTTCATTGGAAAACTTCTCATTTGTATTCTGTCCGTAATGTTTCTTTTTGATCCAGTCATTTTACCCTGTCTGCTTGTCATTTCGCAATCGCTAACTGATACTGATAGGACCAACCGATGTAGATTATCATTCGACTGCCACATGCCACGACTTTCGACTAGTGTATTTGGCTTTGGCGGTTGGTTTGAGATTGTTTTCGATCTGATAGTTAGTCTCAGCTACCATTATCGGTAATAGTATGGCTCATTCTCGTCCTTACATGTAAGCACTCCACTTACAATAGTTTGTCTTCAATTAAACTTCCTTCAGCGTTTAGACCTGTCGAGTGTTAGGTTGTGAACAACAATAGATTTTGGCAATCTATTGGCTCTAAGTGAACTTGCCTATACATTTTATGGTTGGTGATTCTCTCTCAAGAATTCGAGTTCCGCTGATCTAAATTGGACTCGTGTATCTGGATCACCTCTAATCACAACTGTGGATGATGTAATCGACCTCAATCAAAAATGAGTTCCCTTTTCATTAGTGAGCTGTGTCTACAATGCATGGTCCTGATAAATTTGTCTGTTCTATTGCCAAGTAAAATCAGTCAAACTATATTACTTGAGGTGAAAGCTAAAATCATTATACTGACGGGTGATTTGAACGTTCAGCTTTGCCGTCTTTCTTCAGAGGAGAAGTGGACGGGAAGTATGTTTGGCGTTTGGGCAAAACCTACTGAAAGTGACGAAAAACTGCTGCAACCGTGAGTATCCCACGGTCTGTATATTTTGAGCACCGCATTTCAACACAGGAGAAGGCACTGTGTTACATAGAGAACTCCCTGTGCTTCTCAGCCATGGTCAGAGCTCGATTACCTAACCGTCAGCTACAGGTGGCGCCATTCTGTCAACCATTGTCGTGCATCTTGGAGCAACCACCTGGAATCGGGACATGCTGTTATGCGTGCGCGTTCCATTGTTTTCATTTGGCCAGAGGACATACGCTCGTAAATGCAAGATACGTAACTGGTAGTCAGGGGGGAGAGCGCAAAGAACGCCCACGAGGAAGCGCTGGTGAACAAGTTACCCAGTTCGAATGAGGTAAGAGAACCCAACAAACACTGAGAAAAACTACGGCAGCTATGAAGGCAGGCTGTGAATAGGTGTATTCCGGAAAGGCTGTTCAGTTGCGACAGAACAGAGGTAGTTGTTCTGAACCCACAGGATTGAACTGTAGTGTCTAACTATCGCAACATCAGTAAATTGAAGAAGTAGTTGCATTTGCTCTGAAGAACCTCCTTCAGTGCTTTTTACGATATACTGTTTGTTACGGATGAAGGTGAGCGTCGTTTTTCGTTCTCCAGATATGCCATGATTGTGTTTTAAACAAACAATCAGTCGTCGATTTTTCTCCTAAAGTGAACCGCAGTTGTGAACGCATATATAATCGTGTAAATAATGAAATGTGACAAACGAGGCTCGGCGGTTTTCAGTTCATTGAGATAACTATTTACATTGGTTATTTGCATTATGCTTAGTGTTACAACACTACGGGTTCTGGAAACTACTACAGCAGGACGTTCATTGATTCAAATTACCAGAAAGTCACCGAGAAAGTAGACTTCCGAGTTACATGCATTCTCTGGTTCAGCCGGTAACTAGCCGTTTGACGAAACAGAACTGCTGCATATGTGGCTGGCGTATAACGGCTAAACTTTGGGCAGCAAATCGATCAGCGACTGGCTTATTAGCAGCCGAGAAAGAATGTCCAGCTTCATCTATTGCGAAACATACCTTTTGCGCATTAAGTGGCAACTCTCCGTGACCTCCGTTCCTTTGTTAACATGATTTTGTCTACAACGCTTCTGAGGAGGGCCACCTGAGATGGCTAAACTATTGAGTATCACAACTTTTCGTAACGTTATTTTTCTCAATTTGTTCAGTAAAACATGTAAAACGCAATGTCTCAACTGTCTGACTATATTCATTCTAAATTTGGTGCAGATATTTCACGAATTCTTCTTTGAAAAGTTTTCGAGCGAACCAAAAGCATATCTCCCAGCTCCCTGATGTTCCGGAATTCAAACGCAACTAGTCACCTCTGAATAGTTACTCTGGAGGTTGTCAAGCCAAAGTTGCATATTTTTTCTCGATTGATCATTTTCTGTGACCTCCAGTTAAGCCGTTTATGCAGTTCCGTGGTTCACGAATCCTTCCACACGGTTCATTGTTTGAAAGTTAATTGGTTTCCTATGACCCAAAACCATCAACATAGAGAACAGCACATGGTTTAAAATTGTTTTCAGTAATCGAATTCAGTCCACCAAAGGTGCCAACCATTTTAAGTCGTTTTTGCACCTCGAGACGTTCTTTGCGTCAGCTTTTTTTGTCTAATTGAGTGAAGACAACACTAAGTGGCAGACCATTAGTAACCAACCTTTGAGTTTGACAACCGAATAGAGCCTGGTATGCCTGTCATTTTACATGAAGCTCTGTTATGCTCCCCGGCATTCTGTTCAGGTGGAGTTGTTCTCGATTGTACGGCCTCTCCGTGTCCCCTGTTCATTTGAGTGGGCGGCGTGAGATGGTTGGGGGTAGGCGGTCGACCACTGCAGTCACCATACTGCTTGCCGTAAATAGGGTGTGTTGACGGCAGCGCAGCTGCTTCGATGGCCAACAGTCGTGGTTCGTATTGATCCCAAAAGTGATGTTTCGGCCAACGACCTGGTTATTAGGGTAGTTACAATATAGGTGAGAGCGGGTTGCGGCGTTGAGATTGGAGGTGANAATCAGCAGCGCATTGAGTGTGTTGAGTGGGGTTCCTTTGGAATGGTCTCTGAGCCGAATGACCAACGGACGTGAATCATATGGCGTTATCTGTAATAGTATTCCCTATATATTAATCAGGCCTAGACGTATAGCCCGTTGTGAGCTTCGGAACAAAGATCTACAGGGGGAAGTTCAAGCATCAGTTCAAAGTTTCACAGCAGTCAACACTGTCAGTAGCGAGGCCGATTAGTCCAACAGGATACGGAGCTAATCACTCTGAGGCGTTCTGTATCATTTCTACTGTAGCCGGTAAAAGATCCCACAGTTTGCTAAGGCATTAGCTATCAGACTGCACGGTCCTCGTATCATGACAAACAATTTGTCTCGACACTGCGCAGCAACGTTCCGGTGTTTGTCAGTTTTAAACAGGATAGATTTATTAACTGTTCATTAGGTATTGCATACATAACAATGAGAAAACGGAAATAATGTTATATTTACCGGAGAAAAGTTTCGGACACTGAATAATCACGGACATGCAACTAATTTAAACCCCAACTATAATCCACGGAGCGGTCGGCATCGATACGGTATTAGAGAAGTCAAAACTATGGGAGCGGCTAAAATTTGGCATGACAGCGTTCACAATAGTCGCGGTAACAGAGGTAGTTGTTCTGAACCCACAGGAATGAACTGTAGTGTCTATCGCAACATCAGTAAATTGAAGATGTAGTTGCATTTGTTCTGAAGAACCTCTTTCAGTGCCTTTTTACGATATACTGTTTGTTACGGATGAAGGTGAGCGTCGTTTTTCGTTCTCCAGATATACCATGGTTGTGTTTTAAACAAACAATCAGTCGTCGCTTTTTCCCCTAAAGTGAACCGCAGTTGTGAACGCATATGTAATCGTGTAAATAATGAAATGTGACAAACGAGGCTCGGCGGTTTTCAATTCATTGAGATAACTATTTACATTGGTCATTTGCATTATGCTTAATGTTACAGCACTACGGGTTCTGGAAACTACTACAGCAGAACGTTCGTTGATTCAAATTACCAGAAAGTCATCGAGAATGTAGACTTCCGAGTTACATGCATTCTCTGGTTCAGCCGGTAACTAGACGTTTGACGAAACAGAACTGCTGCATATGTGGCTGGCGTATAACGGCTAAACTTTGGGCAGCAAATCGATCAGCGACTGGCTTATTAGCAGCCGAGAAAGAATGTCCAGCTTCATCTATTGCGAAACATACCTTTTGCGCATTAAGTGGCAACTCACCGTGACCTCCGTTCCTTTGTTAACATGATTTTGTCTACAACGCTTCTGAGGAGGGCCACCTGAGATGGCTAAACTATTGAGTATCACAACTTTTTCGTAACGTTAATTTTCTCAATTTGTTCAGTAAAACATATAAAACGCAATGTCTTAACTGTCTGACTATATTCATTTTAAATTTGGTGCAGATATTTCACGAATTCTTCTTTGAAAAGTTTACGAGCGAACCAAAAGCATATCTCCCAGCTCCCTGATGTTTCGGAATTCAAACGCAACTAGTCACCTCTGAATAGTTACTCTGGAGGTTGTCAAGCCAAAGTTGCATATTTTTTCTCGATTGATCATTTTCTGTGACCTCCAGTTAAGCCGTTTGTGCAGTTCCGTGGTTCACGAATCCTTCCACACGGTTCATTGTTTGAAAGTTAATTGGTTTCCTATGACCCAAAAGCATCAACATAGAGAACAGCACATGGTTTAAAATTTTTTTCAGTAATCGAATTCAGTCCACCAAAGGTGCCAACCATTTTAAATCTTTTTTGCACCTCGAGACGTTATTTGCGTCATAGCTTTTTTTGTCTAATTGAGTGAAGACGACACTAGGTGGCAGATCATTAATAACCAACCTTTGAGTTTGACAACCGAATAGAGCCTGGTATGCCTGTCATTTTACATGAAGCTCTGTTATGCTCCCCGGCATTCTGTTCAGGTGGAGTTGTTCTCGATTGTACGGCCTCTCCGTGTCCCCTGTTCATTTGAGTGGGCGGCGTGAGATGGTTGGGGGTAGGCGGTCGACCACTGCAGTCACCATACTGCTTGCCGTAAATAGGGTGTGTTGACGGCAGCGCAGCTGCTTCGATGGCCAACAGTCGTGGTTCGTATTGATCCCAAAAGTGATGTTTCGGCCAACGACCTGGTTATTAGGGTAGTTACAATATAGGTGAGAGCGGGTTGCGGCGTTGAGATTGGAGGTGAATGGAGTTTACAATGAAAAACAGTGGAGATTTTCTGGTTTCGCCTGCATCAAAATGAGATGTGCTGCGTTACCCAAGGGAGATGTGTTTTGCAACTTCCAGTGATTAGATCTTACCAGGTGACTGCGCGGAATTGACTCTAATTTCTCAATCTGAAACACTATCACAGCTCACGATATTCATGACCAGAACATTTCAAATTCCGTTGACGAACATTACCAAAAGATGTTTGCTTACTGTGACTGATACCGACAGACTGGCTGTAATCGTCCACCGCTAACCTAGTCCTCGTGTTTCCACACGATTTAATCAGCGAATAGGGAAGCAAACAAGTTTGTTCGTTGGCGGACCACCACGCAAACAAGCGTAATAAATCCACGCTGATTCGCCTTCCAGGTGGTCAACCGCAAGAGTACGCGTCGACAACTGATAGCCAGTTTGTTGCTCAAGAATACCATAGGGCAGCCAATCAATAAATGTTTATCGCAGAACGAAGCGAGCACTTATCAGGGTCTGTATATTGGTTTCCTGCGACATCCGGCTGGGTTGACAGACGGAAGTGAAAGCAATTACTAACTGGTAGGAAAACGTCGGTCCTGTTTACCATCCAGAACAGGAGCTTTGTGTATCACTTGGCCTCTGAGTAAAGACATTTAGAGACACTGCTGATTGTCGGGTTCAAAAGTGTGGATACTTTCATTGCCTGGCTGAGTTGCTGTGAAGTAAAAGAAAACGGTCGTGAAGTGAGTCAGCGAGAGTCGTAGTGAAACCATCTTTTAAATGATGATCCTTCGCGCTTATAACGTGGTTAGTTGTTTAGTTGTAGGAACCTTGATGTTAATTTTAGTCCCAGTGCTCTCATAAGTTGAATCTAATCACACTCTTTCATATATTTTTGAACCCACGTTACCTCCCTGTTACAGCTTTCGGGCAATCAACAGTGTGTACCAACCATTAATGTATTGTCACCATTGATGATGATCAGTGGACGGAAGTGCTTGTGTATCTGGTTAGACTTTTGCACAAAGCACAACGCTTAGCCTCATCAATCTGGTTGGTTCACACCATTGCTGATGCTACGGACATAGGGCTATAGCCTTTTGGAATCACCCTGGAGTTAAACCAAAATAATCAAACTTTTGACTTTTCATAAAAAAACCCAACTATTTCTGTCAAACCTACTCACCATAACCGAAGACAGCAACATATCGATGATGCGTGCTAATGTTTAACTGTTATAGAACCCTTAAAAAACCAAGCTGTAGGAAATAGCACAATGGAAGGCACCTAACGACTAGAAAAACCACGTCTATACTTGAACACTGAATATCTAGGTGCCCACACGTTGCAAATGAACAACCGAGCCATAAGTGAGAGTAACGCATCATCGGTTTCCTTACGGATTTCATTGCCCCATTTCATTAATTACATCTTGGTCATGGACGACGACTCCACCACACAATGAAAATACTTACATCACTAAGCCCGATAAGTCGTAAACCCCCTTGTGATTTGAACCTGAATTTATGAACGATTCACTTATGCATGTCAAAAAAGCAATTGTAAGATTGGTTTTAGGTTAGATTAAGTCATTCTAACATACTTCGGAATGATTCAAGTTTCATAACTACTTTGGAAATAGATAATCAGCCAAAAGCTAGGCAAGGTTCAATCGAACAACTTTCTGTGTACTAAGTTAAATAACAAGGACCAATGAGTATTGAATAAAAAGGTCGATAAACTTTAGCCGAATTACATGGCCCTTACCGATCATGATGTTGCTGTTGAATGTCACATCAAGCCATGATGCATCTGGCCGCGTGGCACAGAAATCAAAATATTGCAGCTTATCCTTTTCTAAGTAATAAATATAGATTCTCGTATCAGGAATCCACACTTTCAAACTGTGACTGCTGCCTGTCTCATTGTGCCGTAGTTGTTGTTTCTGTTCTTGCTGTTGTGCCTCAGTGGCCGCTTTTTGGTGAAATTTTGGTGAGGCTCGATCGCCTGCATTCTTGGAACAGTAGTCGGATGGCCAACGCACTTCGGCCACACAACCATCACTGAGAACACCAACGGTGAAACTAATTGCATCTCCGGACTGGTTCACTGCGATTGAAGCAATATTTAACTCTTTGTGCGATGCGCTTGCGGCTTTCAATTTCTCTTCAGCAATTGTACGCGTGTCCGAATATGGACTGTGCAGACCACTAGTCAAAGCCGTTGATAGAACAAGTTCTGTTAAAGACTTTGAAGAATGCACACACTTGATTTCGCTGAACACAGAAAAAAGGACAAATGTGAAAAAGTACATTTTACTAGTAACGAATGTTTGGCATAATCTTCATTTCAAAAATGATGTTGACAGATGAAGCTTTCCGCAAGTAGTTGATCACGGCTTTCAGACAAAGTTGAACACAAAATATGTTGGTCACTGTGAGCACGTCTTGTTATGAAAAGACACAGTACAGTACAGTACTTTACACTGAAAAACAGTATAAATTATTTACAACGAACACTTTCGGTTGAGAATGCCATGGATCGAGCTGTGAACCTCCATGTTTTCCAGATTGATTAGGTCGTCCGTTTTAAAACAGTATTCTTAGCTACTTGGGATTTTCCTAACAAGTAATTTTTACGGCACTGAAGCCAGTCACTTGTAGCTAGTTAAGTGATATAAATTACTTTCTTTATTCTGTATAAAACGCTCAAGTATCTCGTTATTTCACGAACATGATTAAGACCAGTAGAGGAAAATGAGATGTTTTATACAATTCTGTTGCTTCTCATCAAATTACTACAACGATATAGACACGACTGAACTTATACGATTACGTAAATAAGAGACAAGGCAGCAAATTCGATAATGGTAGCTAAATGAGTTCAATACATGACAGCGAAAAGATTTGAGCAAATGTTTTTCAGTGGGAGAAAAGAAAACCCAAAATATGGTCACAATGTTGACAGACGAAAGTTGACCTTCAGAGACGCGCAGATAATTAAAGTTGGGATGACAACGGTATCACAGGACCAAAGTATATGAACAGGGAACAAAAGACCAGCTACTCAGATAAATAATAAGGAAGTGATCATTTCGTCTTGACACAAACAGTTGAATTTGATGACGGGGAAGTGATCGTTTGGTTTTAACGCAAATCACTGGATTTACCATGCGACCTGTACCCATTCAGCCATGCGTGCCTCAGGGTGATTGACAAAACGTCTTACAGTAGATTGAAAACAGTACAAAAGATGGATCAGTAGCGCACTGCCAAATTGAGATCATCGATCATATCATTAAATCACCGTAGCAAAAGATTACAAGTTTGTAAAAAATACCTCAAACAACATTTGCAAATAACATTGATGCACGAGGCGGTAAAATGTGCTTCCACAGCAGACTATTTAATTGCCACGTTAGGAAAACGTGTCCACGAGGAGAGTGCATGGTGGCTGAGTGATTTCGGACATTAATGTCCGGTAACCTCAGTAACACAGTTGGAAGAAGTTGATAGAAAAATGTTGTAGTGCAAGTTCCATTCCGCTATGGTGAGTGGTGAGATCAGTAACCAGTTGAGTTTGTTTCAGGCTGATTATTTCCAGGGTATCAGTGCCCCCAGTGCTGCAGCTCTTCTTCTTAATATGATGACAAGGACAGTTGCTGCACAAATTACCTATTCCGATGCACACAACACGGTGGCATTCAAACGCACACAACTAAAAGCATTTTTAATAGGTATGACCTGCCATATACCTTAATTTCATCCCGTAACCAGGACAAGCACACGGCAGGACGGAATATGCAACCACTCCTGACAGTGTGCTCAATGAATACTGTAAGGCGTGGTTACATTACGCACGGGACAAACGGTCCATTCTACAATCGTCCACACAAGACAGTGAAGACATCAACTTGGTAAGCTTGCGGTAACATGGTGGCATTCTTACTTATGCAGGAGAAGAAAGTGATCGTGGACCTAGACGAAGCGGACACTTTCAAACTGGATGCCTATTAACATTTCGTATTTTGTACATGTATAAATAGTTAATTTCAATAAATGTTAATTCTCTTTATTGCGCACTTTGTTTTCTCCTCGATGGGACCTGCGAAAAGGCCACGGTTAAACGGTTGGTTAGCTTATGTGGCTGCAGAAGTGGAGGGGGGATATAGGTCCGATCAGGGTACGCACTGGGCTAATAATAGGCGGAAATCGTAGTAAGAATAGCGGATTTCAGCGTGCATCGTGCTGCGTTGCTATTGGTCCGCACAACCTCCATGCGTGATTGGCCGAAAAAAACGTAGTGCAAACGGCGTTTGCTGTGGACACAACGCCGATTCCATTACGATCACACCTGATTGGCCGCTTGAAGAAAAGAGCGGAAATCGTAGTGGAAAAAGGGTTTGTGCTCATAGGGTTGGGGTGAGTAACATTCATGCAGTATTAATGTTAACGACTAAAAAATAGTAGTCAGTGCCAATAGATTTATACCGTTATATGATGAACGGCATCATGTATCAACAGACTTTTTAAATCGCAAAGTGATAGATTTCCGTCCTGGTTTTTCACTGTTTCGGAAAACAGAAATGAATTTAACAGTACAATGAACTCTAACAGAGTGTGTATCAGGAACTAGTTTGTTTGATTATCTGCAAGACTACGTCCGGCAGTCATGAAACTCACCGTCTGGCCAAATCGAATATGCGCAGCTTGTTATTTTCTGTCAGGCAGGCCATCCAGTTCGTGCACTGTGCAATTTGAGCCACCGAACCCTCGGCCTCTGTGAAGTTGATTAGCTGCTTGACAGTACCCTACACCGATGCGTATGTAAAACAAACGGAAGTAAACAGAGCAATTTTGGGTGGTTTGAGAAAGTTGTAATATTTAAAGCACATACTTACTTGCAGAGTTCGAACTTGCAATTTGAACGGCTCCACTGTAAACAGCGTCTGTTCATACATACCGACCAGACGAAAGTCGCATGGAAAACTAGCTAAAATCATGTGAAGCGTACAGATAAGAAGCAGTTATCGGTATCATTAAATCATATTTCGTTAATGGTGTCTCAAAAATTTTGATGAAAGCGCTATGGACCTGTTCAAAATAACCTTAACGAGAAGTAAAAGTATCCTATCGGTTGGACTGAAATCCAGCGTTTTGTCAGAGCTGAGCAGACCGGTTCACACACGAAATCCGTGTGAATACTTATGATAAATTGGAGTTTTTCGACTGATGAGGCTATGATGTTTGCAGTTGGTTTAACGCAAAATGCATTGACTTGGCGTTTAAGTAACGACATTTTAAAATGAGACTTTCTTGTCAGCTCACAAAAGTGCATGTAATTGTATTGTAAAAGGTACGGAAGTTTATGGACATATTAACAGTTCTCCCTCAGAGAGGGGATCCGAAACAGTACTCGTGAATCACCAAAAATATAACGCAGCCGATCTGACAGGTGCAAATTCGAAACCGATGCTGACCAAAATGATTTAGGTACGCAATTAAAGCAAACAAGTTGAAGGGTCTTAGGTAAATTGTATCAAACCGGAATAATTGATCAGAGTATTTTAAATTAGCTAATCCTGACAGACTAAGATCCCACGAGTCGATAGTATCCAAGACACAAACGTAGTGTTCCGACAAGATCGATATTCGATTTATTACTAACCTGCTCTACGGCTAGTTGCGGCAACTGAACCAGTGCACTACAAACTATATGAATTAGGCTTAATAAAGGCTTTTTAATTTCCCAACCTAGCCCCGGATATCGGTGTCATGGTTGTGTCGTGTACCTCTCTGATCCCTTCCACTCTTGAAAGCAAAGTGCCAAGGGTTGATGACGATTGTCTATGGCCATTTCTACCGGTGAAAGAACGGTAACAGCCACTGGTTATTTTATGAGTCAATCAACGTTAAAACAGATACCAATCCAAACCAGCCTGAGTACTGAGAGCGACATGTACATCTAGGCTAGTAGGTGGTGAGCATGACGGCCCAGACATAGTCATGATGAGTGCGACATTTTAGACTCAGGTTGCCAGGCTGTCTAACCGTGAGAAATGATGAGAGGTTACAAACCTCTATCACTTGTGTTACTGTTCATTATATTTTGTTCCAATAATATGATAAATTTCCCGTGAGATTGTTTCCAAAATCCCATTTGTCAGGATTGTAGGTTGCTGAGATTTGAGCTGTCGGGATTACAAATTATCGGTACGTCGAACTGTCGATACAAGGACTTGCTCACATGAAAACGATTCAGGAGCGGAAAGTGTAGGATGCGGTTGAATTCTGAAGTGTGGTAAACAACTGTTTATACATAGAAAAAGAGGTGTGATGTCTTATATACTTACAATTGTGATCAGATGAATATTTACCAGAGGCAATACACAAACCTAAAGATCTGATTGATCAGAGGTGGCAAAGTCAAAGCGGTTGTCCGTCTTAGAAAAGGTTATTGCCGAGTTGCCTGGTTTACGTATATCTGTGTTTGACCCTCAGTACATACTCATAAGGTGATTGCGGAAGAAGGACTGTTCCTGGCAGATGGCTTCATAAGAATGACAAAAAGTGGCAGATGCTCACAGAAGTCAACAATATAACGGTCGAACTGTATAGAGGTTGGTGGTATGTCTGTAATTATATCCGAAAGTCTTGATCGGGTACACAGTATTACGTGGGCAAAAAATGGGTAGATTGTTGTATGCCCTGTGCCTCCGCAGAGACACAGAGAAAAATCAACAGAGGGACATGATTGCTGTAGTTAAACATGTACCAATCAATACGCCATTTCCATAGCTTCGCGCCTTTTAGGCAGAAAGAAAGCCTTTTTGAACGCTCCCATATGAGATCGAGAGAAATGGAATAGATTGAGAGGGCGAGCAGACTTTAAGTGCCAATAGTTTCTAAGGAGACGGAAGCGGCAATCATCAACTTATCTTCAGTAACCATTCAACGAATCTCCACGGCTGAGGAGAAACCATTGATGATGCCTTCTCCAATACAGGGAGATATGTCAATCCTCTCCTTATCGAATGTATTCAGATAACACGCTAGAAAACTGTTTTGCTGCTAATTCCATGGTGAGGCTACTCACATATGAAAGACAAACTAATGGTCCGCTAACATTCGGCGTTTATGCGTTCATCTTTCAGATGTTGTACAATGAAATATCTGTACTGCACAGTCAGGTGCCTTTGAAAAGGATAGAGGAACATCATCCTTCATAACCTTACGATGAGATGAACAAACCAACTGCTACTGCAGTGACTTCTCTCTGGTAGGTTTCGATCGTTGACATAAGGTTTTGGTTGAGCTTTTTGATGTGATTATTTGGCCATACCTATTGTTAAGTTACTGGGGTGGTGGTTAACATGCTCGTCTCACAGGCACGAAGGCCAGCGTGTAAACTGCGATCCCAACAAGAATATGCACAACTGTCGAGCTCCAGTAACACCATACCTTCAGTCGAATGCTTCTATTCGAGCTGGTAGTTTTATATGTATGCAAACGGTACAATCACTAGATATTTCTCGTGTTGTTCCTGTCACGTCATCAAAAATCAGTCCATTCCCGCATATTAGCTTCAGCTGAAATGATCGTCTTTCCGCAACACATCTCCGTTCTATGTCACTTTGAGAATAAATGTGTATGAAGCTCATGACTCCCACGACCACGATCGAGTCTTCCTGGTCACCACAATTTGATGACTCACCACAGATCAGCGGTAACTCAGCTGCCAGTAATCGAATGTATAACATAAATGTATACACATTTGATAACCTACGATGATACTGATATTTAAAAAGATTTCATGGATTCTGGGCAGAACCAATGAGGAAGACCTTTTGACTTTTGCAAGTTTTATGAGTAATGTGGTGACAAGACGGAGGCAATGGGTCTCGAACTGATGACCGCCAGACACGACCTGAGCGAATCCAACGTTAACTACATTTCCGGCATTGCATGTCTTAATAATTCGATGAGCTCTGATTTATATCCGTTGAATATCATCCATAACTGATCGCACCTGTTGCATCTCTATAGACTTTCCAGCCAGCCCCTTTCGAAAAGAAGCACCAGATCCGAATTTCGCTACGATTAGGGCTCGTCAGTATTGCAAATCCCTGTCACGGCCGGGATTAGAACTCCGGCTACGCTTTCATGAGACAGCCGTCTTGACCTTTGTGTCACTGACCTCGCATTAGGCAAAACTGAATCATCCTAATTAAACGTTCAAACACTTTCGCTTGTGAGTAACGCTCTGGTTTTTTTATATCGCCCAATTTGACTGCGTCGCTGCTTTAGAAAGTGCTGGGAACCTATTTATCTTCATACCGGGGAAAAATTAATTGGAAATGCCGAATTTTCCCATTGTTTGATGAGCAAGTTAGTTGCCAAACTAACTATTGCCGAACTATGCGTAGGCATAGACAATATATAATTATATGTGAATAGATAAAGCACGTACGTTTTCATAGAAAGAAAAGAAACAGAAATGCGTTTGTCTGTGTGATGGTAAGTATGTAACAGTACACATCAACATGTTCATACATCTGGATATATGGGCTTATAGATATTATATATGTGTACGTATGTTTAACATCTGATCATATAATTTCGTATTCATACATGAATATACATATATGTGCATGGTTTTAGGCATCAATGTATATTTTCAGATGCATCTATTCATATACTTGGGCTGCTAACCGCGCAAACCTCTGTGCATGGAGATATACGTTCATAGTGTTTACCACATACGTCCTAGTTCAACTAAATTCTCTCACTTTTAAGTCTTGCTCTCTCCATTTCAAAACGCTCAGCTACTTATCAGGATTCACACATAAATTTGGATCTAGGTCAGCAGATGTAAACCTGGCGCCTCATTTGCAAACTTTATGCTGCAGGCTTAGGTTCTACGTCCTTGTATTTAAACCTTTCATCCAAGTTATGAGCAAGGCATTACCCAGTCCACAATCTGCCGCTCAGTCATTTAAGACGCTGAGTAAAAATAATGTTTCAGTTAATTTTAGACAGTCTTGGTCACCACAGGCTGGCAATCCAGGGCGGACAAATGTCCATTCACACTAACGGCATGTAAACATGTTATGACTCGATGTCTTAGCTAGGTTTCTTGAAGAGAAAAGAGCACGTGTACATACCGGTAAACTGTGGAGTTGTGTCAACAGATTCTACCCATAAATGAAGCGGTCAAGATCCGCCTTGACGTAGCTATTCAGAATACTTAGCTCATCTGCTCGACTCCCTTCCGTAGGCTGGTCTGATAGACTATATTCATCGACCAAGCAGTCTATTGACACTAACATGACATCCAATCGTACGGCAATGTTCTTCACTCTCATTGTAAGAGGTCGAGAAATGCCAACACACTTGACACTTTACGGTATGCATAAGACGTCCAAGCAAAATGACCGGCTAACGAACTGTTGCACTATGTTGTCTGAGTGCTTTCGATCACACGCACAATCCTAACAGCTCATGTATGTTAAGTCTGAGCGTGCTTAACTCTGGTGAATGAACTCTCGATGTACTAGGCGGCTTGCACCTGTTTTTTTATCCCTGATTTAAAAATGCCGTTAGTAGGCATGCGATCAGCATTTTAGGTCTCACCGATTTACGTACTTCTCCAAGGATGTCAAATTATCCGGTACCACTTTAGATAATCACATTTTGCTGACGTCACTGATGAGTCGTAAATCCGAATAACAACCGTCATACTACCCATCCCTTCCTGAAGGACACAGAGGGCGGGTATCTCAAGGCACTGCTTTTGTAATGTTTCAAAGTGGGTCGTAGTGGCATCTAGAAACAGACAATAAACTGCCGTGTTTTTCTGCCAGCCAACTTGCTGGATTTACTGTGAGCTGAGTGCTGGTCTTATTATCAGATTACAGGGGCAGTGCTTGATAAAATCATGGGTTGGGTTTGCAGCATAATTATGTGATGATACACGCAGTCTCCTTTATCCAAAAGTGCCCGTCAAAACTACAAACATTACATATGTAATCGGATTGCTAAGGTGAGGGGCAACTTAGCAATGTAATAATGCACGCCTCAAACCTTAGATGAAAAGCTAAAAGGCAAGATCATGAAAACAAGAACATGGGCAAAAATAGTGGAAAGATGAAGTAAACTTTAAACATGAAGTTTGAGGCTTCCAAATGAGGTACGTCATGTGAATTTGGGGGGGGGGGCGAGGCTTAAAATTGGGTGCACAGGCCTTAAGGTGGCGGAATGAAACGTAACTCTGTCACAACTCGTAAAAGCTATTGCCATCGTTGAACGTGGCAAACGAACCATAAAGTCGACTACTGATTGCTAATATAATTATCATGGAGGGACATTTAAGCGACCAAGAATGCTGGTCAATCTTCACGTTCGATGATGACATTCACGTTAAAACCCAAGCGCACATTATTAACACAACACGAATAAGTCACTTGAGGGGGGAAATACGTGAGCTGATGTTCACAGAACAACTTTTAAGTTGCGCCGCGAATTTATGGCCACTTAGCACTGGGTTTAGCAACAGTCTTTGTGGTAGCACGTCTAGAAGGATACATATACACATTCCCGATAGTTGATTTCAGCTTCGAGGCTTCCTGATGTTTAGTTTCCGTGCTTTTGAGCTGTGCTCTACTATCCACAAGCGAAGCTGGAGGTTGGGCGATATTCTCGTTGTAAATCTTTACATTCCTTGATGACGACAATTGGCTTGCCAAGGCGGGGGTTGGTGGCATAAAAAACGGGTTGTTCCTGTAGTTGATTCGAACTTTTGTTTATATAAGGTCGCCTGGAGTATGCACTCTCAGTTCACCCCACTTTATGAACAGAGCGTCCAGTGTGTCTTGTTCTGCTTTTCACAAATAGTTCATGCACACATTACAAAACTGTGAAACAAAGCTTTTCGCAAAATGAAATTATAGCAGAAGTTCCGCCCGGAAAACGGTCACAACAGAAACCTACCGTAATGCACTATGCAATCGCCAGTGGCGTGTTTGAATGTGGATATTCTGTAACCGTTCCAATAGGATACGTGTTCCTATAATAGGAATTCCAAACAATTCAGTTTGAAAAACTGCTAAAAAGTTTCAGGTCAAATGTTAAATTTCCACAAAGACTTACTAGGTTGCCCGAAAAAATCATGTATGAAACACTTGTCATTTGGAGCCAATCGTGCAAGACAGTCAGAAGACCTAACTTGTCACACGTCTACCTTTCACACCCTCATTTCAACGGTAAAAATCCGATTAGTAAGAAAGCCAAACAGTTATTCTTAAATGGATAACGGACAGCGCAATGGAGAAAGTGATTAACGCTCTCACTCCAATCCACAACAAACAACCCTGTTGCTCTGACGGTTAGCCAGTGCAGCTTCATAATGCTTTAGTTACTCTGGATTACGAGCATTATTTGGAGAGGTGAACGTGAATGCTGCGCTGTAATCACAGCTTACGGTCGCTACACACCCTAGGATTAAAAAGGGGGCATTTTTTACTTTCTGAACATAGCTCACCAGTGGATACTCCAATAAACTTTCCGCCGACTTCGGTATGGGCTTCTTGACCCCGATTTCAGACACCTTTGCTGGTCTACCGTTGTGAATACTCAAGACACTACCGAAAAGCTGACCAATGCAACGAATGATGTGGAACACAGAAGTTCACAACTTGATAAATAATGAACGTCACTTAAACATTTAGTTCACCGGCTGTCAACGAAGTGATGAACGGCCCTTTCGCACACATTGCGTTTATTCAACACTACACACTTCGGGAAACCGAACCCGCAGAGTTTGATTACATGACACGATATATTGATCAGACCATTGGGCTGCGGCCACCTGCAGTCCAGAAAGGCTCACGGGTTACTTCCCCATACTGTTTTCCTTTTTCAGACAGAAATAGATGGGCCACTGATGACTGACATGCAAACTAGCAAGCGTCTACCACAGCTTCTGAGGAGGCTAAGAGGGGTTCCTGCAAGCAAAAAGCACCAGTGGAAGAAAGCGGATGTTGTAGACACCTTAATGCTGTGCGTTTGACTACAGGGAGTTGGTTGTATGGGCGTTAAATATCAGTGTCAGCCGCTGGTTCAGTATAGCTCCAACCGCTTATCTGAACGCGCCCATCACAGCGACATCTAAAATATGTTTTGTCTAGTCAACTGCCTGCAATACTACCGCGATGGATTCTGTAATATCGTTTGTTAGCTGTTCCATATTTAACAAATCGCCTAACGATGTTGTTAACATTAAGAGGTTCCGAACGCTTGCTCCACTTATCGCCTTCATTTTGTAAACATTGTTGAGACTCCACGAATCCAGTGTTCTTTAATGTGTGAAGGAGGACGAACGGAAAAAGTTCGTCCGTTTTCTTCATATGCAAATACACTGAAGGTTTAATGGATTTTTATCAATTAAAAGTATTGAATGTTAATCCATACCACACATTTAATTTGTGGCCATTTCAAGTCGAATCTGCTTACGGTTTTCTATTGTAGACCAGCGGACAGCAAGATGAGCGGCTAGTAAATGTTAAAGTCTTGTTAACTGTGTGAATGCAAAAATGCACAAGGCACTTCTAGGAAAAAATGTTTGTGAACAGATGAAACTGTAGATGCGTAGTGGACTGTGTGTATGTGCATTTGTACTTGATTTCTAACAAACGACTCATGTGGAGTTAAACAGTTCACGTAATTGAAACGTTAAGTTTGTTGAAACCTAATAAAAACGGAAGTCAGTCAGGGACATCTTTTTGGCTGAAGCTGACCGAGGTGTAATGTGACTGAACACCGTATCAGAGCCTACAGTATGAAACATGATGAGCACAAACGATGTGAAAAATAAATCAAGACAGTTAGCTAAGTAAAATACGAAGTTGTAAGAGGACAGGTTGAACGAAACACACTGTTAGGAAAGAAACGTGAGAAAGGAGCAAACCCAGACTGAGATTTGTGTAGCGTCAAGAGAAAATGTAAGAACTGTGCACGTCATAATTTAACTATGCGGTAAACACAGAGTGTTAGAGTATCGTCTGTGAAGTTGTGTTGAAAAGCCTTCTAAGATGATTTTCAGTGGATTATTGTATGGGCTCAGGAGGCAGTAGTGAAACACATCACGTATAATTTGTATCACTAGTCCTAATAATTCGTTTGAAACAATTTCAGCTAAATTCTCATTGACAAGTATATCGAACACGTAATGAAAGCCTACAATGCGGACAATGCTAAACACACTGAAGAAAATTGTTTGACCAGTATTAGCGGATGTATCGTCGGATTAGTCGGCACTACCATTTAGAAACACCGAATGAATAATTATAATAATTACTTTGTTGAATTCAAACAACATATTGGAATACAATATAAATATAACGGGAGTCAAGAAAGACACTAATGTTGACAGCCGAAGTAGCCAACATCGTTCTTTCGGATTAACATCGTGCGAACGGAGGAGCCGATGAATATTCTGTGTTTACCACAACCCCAACTAATGCGAAGAAGCGAAATTTCATATGGTCCAGAAGTCTCCAACAATCAGAAAGAGAACCTCTTGGATTTGTCGACAAGTGTATTTTTTGATTAGACAGTATGCATAATTGTGTCATAACCTCTGTAACATTTTGCGTTGCTGTGTGATCGTCTGTAGGTCACATTGTTCAACGCTTTCCTAGTTGTGATTCTTCCTGCGTTCACTATGGCTGAATCTCAGTCATCCGTATGTATACCGCAATCAACAAAGTTTAACACAGTTAGGTGTATGAGCGATTCAACGCAAGTGGCAACGGATGAGAGTAGAAAAAAAGATGAAACACACAGTCGGGTTTGATAAAATAACTGAATTTTTTGAACACATTTTCTTTGGAAGTACAAACAACGTGGGGACTCTCGAATGTTCACAAGTTTGGCGCAATTTCAGCTCATTCTGTTTGGTTGGGTATAATTAGATAACTGTAAGAAAACCGTCAAAATTTCACTCTATTCAACTGATATTAACACTCTAAATTCAGGTTTGATTTTTAGTCGTTTCCGGTCTCGTAGTCGCACAATCAGCACAAATACACATCACTCGGATCTCTACAAGTGAATCACATAGCATTAGTTGGCATACAACTGAATGTATGATGGATGCAGTAAACAATGCGAAGATAGCTGTACGATTCACAGGAAGTTTCTAGACTGGAGGAAGTAGAAGGAACTTGGATTCATCTGTGCATGTATTGGACGGTTTATAAAGAATAGTTGCTTCGGAAGATGGGTTCCACCTTGAAGAGCCAGCAAGAGAAAGATTGTGAACAGGGAAAAACCAAAGGATACTGAGCAAAACAGAAACCCAGACATTGCCTGTCAAGTCTATAACAAGTGGCAAACATCAAAAGTCAGAGATCAAGTGTGTGTTCAGCCTGTCGCAACGCTTCTGAAAGTCAGTAGAATTGAGCTGATGACCCGAAAATGCACGGTAACTCCGCGTATAAATTCAACTACCGATTCTACTAGGGAATTCAACTAACGACGACAGACTCTGGTAGGTTGTACCATATTTGGTATACCCGGACTCCAAAACAGTGCTCTCTGAAAGTAGAACGACTCATTTGATAGTGTAACTTTAGCAAGTCACCACTGAGATGCTTATCTTCTCTAGGTACAGGTATTTTTCTTGAGAGATATTGGCGTTGATGGAGAGTTCCATACAATAAAATCCAGTCATCTCTGACACGCTGGTAGCACAATGGGAACTGTGCCGTTTTGTAATTTATCTGGGTAGGGCAGTGAATGCAGTTTCGTAACCCATTCTGTAACTCTGCGCCGTACCTTCTCACTAAGGGTGGCGTTCTTTTTTCGAATAATGACAACATGATTCGGTATTGAGCTGGAAGTTGAGGCATACTGGTGAGTTGAACATAATAACGAAACGGTCAGAGTGGACTAGTCCAGATAGTCGGGTGAGTATCCCAAGTATCGAACTCGCATTCTTGGTCATTGAAGCACTGTTGAGAGACAGGCGAAGGTCAGTTGAGACAATCTTGTCTAAGTTACGCTTCCGAGTGATGACACTCAGTTTTTCGTTTCCCGGAAATTACTCTGTACAGCCCGGATGACGGTGCTGCGTCACTTCACAATTAGGCGCATTAGATAGGAGGCGGTTGTATGCGGTCCAACGGCGCAACATGTTTAAAGCACTCTGTAGCTTCGTAATTTTGGACGCACTGGCCACCATACTTCAACTTTTAGTGTCATCAGCATATGATAGCAGCGGGAAATTGAGAAGTTGTGGAATTTCGAGCACAAGCAGACTAAAGAGCAAGAGCCTTGATGTGGACCATTGTGGCACATCACTGCACGCACATTACTGGTCTGAAGGGATCCCGGAAATTTTGATACCAAGGCGGCAATCTTGTGGGTAGTCGGTGAGCTACAGGATAACGGGATTTCCTTTACCATGCTTCGAAAGGTTCATACAGGGTACCACATGGTCTACTGGGTTGTAGACCACAAAAGAATCTAGAGAAACCACATCAACTAGTTCGCCTCAATTAGTAAATGGGTGACACGTGAGAATCCCTTTCAAAATCCGTGTTGTCTTTCAGGCAACAGTGCAAACCGAATGGAATGCTTACGTTACTGGTCACCAGGCAATCTCATCATGATCATTGAAGCAACCAATGTTGATGCAATCGGTCTGTGATTGGCGGGATCATTCTGAGCACTGTTTTAAAGATGAGTGACACCTTCCAGGTTTTCGTAGGTTTGTTTTCTGGAAGAGATCGCCTAGAGATTTCACACGGCGACATTGCCCACTATTCAGAGCACGTTTTTAGTACTCGAGGATAGGTGCGATCAGGACCTGAGGGTTTTACTTTAACAAAGAGTTGAATGTTTTTGGAACACACTGTGTGGTATCAAATTAATTATTTTAATGATGTCGGGGTAATGTTCGTACTAGATGTATGTACTGAATTTGTGAAGCTGGTATTAAACACACCTAGATACTGGTTGTCAAGGCCGTCGATAACTTCTCTATCTCAGTTGGTCATCCCGCCCCACTGGTTTACTACAGCTTTAAAGAAGTTGCTGAAACGGTTAGTACTTTGGAAAAAGGAAGCTCGATGCACCTCCTATAACGTTTGATATCTCACAGGTAATGCGTATCGTACAATGCAGTTTTCCTAATCAGCATCAGATGTTTTCTATAACCTGCTCTCGCAAAAGGAAGATCATACCGATGCAAACGATGAGACAGGTCATTTACTATGTGGATCTGCATACGCGTCACCCTATGGGTACACAGTCGTTTCGAAAGTGTGACAAATATGTCCGTGAAGAATAAAATAAAAGTTGAACCCTTCTGTTAACCTCTTGACATCGGAACTAGTATGGAGTTATCGTGATGGACGGTTCCATCCGTACGCAACCCTACCAACAAGCAAATCGTGTACTAAATGGCTGATGGCTTGGAGTTGCTGTTGCGGAGATAACTGACAAACCCTACGTTTCATTAAAATATACCACGATCAATAGGAAGTGTTTTGGCACAATCTGGGTTGTTCCGTGTGATGATGTGAATCTATCTGGAACTGCTCATCGATCAGGGGACATTCCAAGATGACAACAATTCCAGACAGACGGCTATAACGGTTTACCATTCTCTCACTGAGACTATTTCTATAACTCGCTTAGCAGCCAGACAGCCCAAGTTTGGGTCCTATCGGGTATCTCACTTTCCATATGAAGAAACAGCAGTTGGGAGTGTTTTTTCCGTTCAAAAAGACACGTGAGAAGGCTTGCTGAGAGCAGTATGATCGGCCTTTTGTGAGACCCGTAACACAACATTACGGAAGAGATTACAGAACTTATCGGAGCAAAACACGGTATTGCTCTTAATTAGCTGATTATTTTCCAACCTTGAGTTATAAATACTTAGGGAATTTGAACATCCGGAAGCCGGACGTTTTGTGTGGTTTCACAAAAAGAAAATAATATTTTTTACTGGTTGGGTAACATTAATAAAAAGCCGATTTCCATCGTTCTCATATTATAAAATTCCAATGTTGGAGATGCAGCACAACCACTGCGGTTTATACACAGATGTTCAATTGGTGTATGCACGCGCCAGAAGTAAACCAATTCAGTTGACTTTCTACGCGGCTATTGACTAGTTGATCACTTCAATAGGTGTGTTCTACATGTCAAAATGTATGGACCACAAAGAGTGTGAATGATCATCACTTTTTCAGTTCAGCTAGCGTCATACTGGACTTTCTGTCAAACAATTAGGTATGTAAAACCGCATCCTGTGGGATAGTATGTGCACGCCATACGTTTACTACACACACAAACACAGTCGGCTTATGGTAAACTGGCGTTTATATAGGTTTTATATAAAGTTTCTCAAAACCTTTAGTACAAATTAATGGGCATGGTGAGGTAAGATCTTACTTGTGTGCAATACAATGCCCTAATTTGGTCTTCGACTTGCGCCTCATGCTCTCTAATTAACGGAATGGAGCTCAGTTCATCGGGAAGTAGGCTAACTTTTTGATTGGACATTTTTACTCCACCAGGCGTGAAAGCTGTGGAAGTGGTAATAAATGTTGCTGGCATACCGCTGGGTTGAGGCACCGTAAGCGGATTAATTTTACCATCGGGGTCGTTCGACTCTGTAGTTAGCTTCATTGTATCACCGGTTGGCGGTTTGTTTGCAAGGGTGAGAGTGAACATGGCCAAAGATCTGGGGCCGGTCTGAACGACCGCACATCCTTGTCCGCCGAAGTGACCACACAAAGGTTGCTGCTCAAGCAGATAAGCGGCACACCTTGGTATTAACCCTGGAAAATAGAGACAACAGAATGTTATAGAATAGAATCATAGTACAGAGGCCACCCTTTGCCAACCGGAAAAGTGTCAGCTCCCGGGAGAAAACTGCCGGGTGGAAGTTTGATGAATAGCTATAAAGTTTACAGACTATGCATTCTCAAAGGTAAAAACCATTGGTTTTGGTTGCAAACTTATCGCTGTCATTGATCACATATCTATTGAGCGTTTATTGCTTTTCTGACTTTTCGTAGGGTAGCAGGGAACCGGTCACTGTCCGAAACCTATTCGGATTATTCTTCAGAAGTACCCAGGCAAACTGAAGAAAACTAGCGCTTTATTTCCACCTCCTCAGTCTTGCACAGACAGACTATGCCGTAAACAGTATTGCGCTAGAAGTTATACCAAATTAACTACTTGGATACCAGGAGCTGAATGACTGACGTTATAACTGGGACCAGCAAACAAACCCCAATGAAGTTCTGCTCGGATAGAACAATTTCTAACCAAAATCAATATCTTTCTGTCCAAAGATGCCAACATTTTAGTTGTTAACTTTGTGTCGGGGAGGTCGCCAGTTCCCCGAAAATATTGTGCGACAAAGGCTAACAAAGTACACTGGCGAGTGACCTTCATAGTTGGCACGGTCATGTGCCACTTCGTCCTTCAATCCTTGTGCCAAATCTCTGGCCCTCATCTACGCGCCCCAACGCTCACATGTCTACATCCTGCCTACGCGGCTCAACATTTGGTCCGCCTTTGAGTTGTTCATCCTATCGGTCACAAACCCCTCAAATATGATCTGCTTTGTGACCGTGTTGTCTACGGATTGAGTGACACAATGGAGTTCTGTCCGGAGGCCAGTCTTCCCTCTGTGTTCATGCGTTAGCCTCGGGTGGTTGGGTTGGCCGGGAAGTCTCGAACTAGTCGTGCATATTCCGTAGTCCGTTGTTCGTTACCGCTGACTATCGTTCCGTTATACGTCGTTTCACTGACCGCTATTCCGTTATCTGTTTACTTGCTCGTAGGACAAGCGAACTGGTTACAACACTTTGGTTAGGAGACAGCTTTGGCCATCTGTACTTTTGGACTCAACTGGTAATTCTGACCTACAGTTAATTGGACCCCTAACTTTGAAGGACCAAAACTTTTTATTTTTCAAATCGGACATATCAGTTCTTTGATTTCCGTGCTGCACTCTCCCAGAATCCCAGTTGATTTCTTGCAAGCCCTTCCCTTCGACGTTTCTCCTCCTCAGTTAGAAGTAATGCTTCTGAAATGTGTGAGAAAGCCAGTTAACTTCACCTAAAGTTTTAAATTTTATTAGAATTGCAGATGCGTTAGTTAATTAGTCGGCAAAGCTACCGAAGAAGCTGTACCATCCACAGTGTGGGCATACGAGCTGACAGTGTTTCATTGCAAACCAACCATTATTCTTAATAATCTTCGTGCATTCCAGCCCAGGGAACAGTACACTGGTCTAACCTTGATGCACTTGTATTGATGAGTTCAAATAACCTCATCTTCCCAATTGGAGAACGTTTAGCTTCCTAGACACTTAAGTTCAACTGGCTGTCAGTTTCCTATTCACAACCAGGTATGTTCTGACATTGAGCCCTCATTATTCCCAAGCAGTCGTCGGTCATTCACGATGACGCCCATTGTGCAACGAAATGAATCATGCTCACGTCCCACTTGGGTGTGGAAGATAAGCTTGTGCGCTCAACATGTTGATCTGCCGTGTGGAGTCATGGATTCGCCATACAGTCAGTTGGAGACGACTGGTACCCTGGAGACTAATGATAATTTCCCGACTGAAGCGCGGAAAACTTTCAGCATCCGTCTCAACAGCGACATTTTGTCGTCAAAGTCGTTTCAAGGCACTATGGTACAGTGAAACTCACTTTGAACTCAGAACTAATTTTGGCTTGACATAGTAACCGCCATTTTCATGGTGACTTCTATGAAGGAGGTGCCAAACGACTGATCACTTTCGAATAGAACGACCCACTCGACGTTTTCCAGGACGCAGCTAAAGTTTTCCCTGCTGAGAGAGAGTCACCTGAAGTGGTCACTCCGGTGGAAACGCACAAATTACATTAGTTTCAACTACTTGTAAAGTAGTTAGTAGCCAAATAATAACAACCCATCCATTTTCTCCGTAGATGACGTCAAAATACCCATTTCTAGTGAGAGTTTCTCGAA
>QNGE01007068.1:0-25833 GCA_008508345.1 Paragonimus westermani
TCAAGTATGCAGCTTGGCTGTCGACTCGGTTGAACTGAAGCCAGGGTACGTGAAATACCCGCAAAATCGTTCTTAATGTCATATTATTGATTCCACTATTTTGATGTTGAAAACATAGACAGTGATCTTATTCGAGCATTTTGTCGTGGGTTACCTGGCACGCGACAAACCACTCGTAAGGCTTGGCGTTCATTTTTGAACGAATGAATAATGATGGAGCTGTCTGCCGTTTGTGCTTCATTGTGCCATAAACAACGGGGGTGGTAACCCAGGATTAACTTCGGGAGCTGTCTCAATACTCAATCAATATGACCTGATTCACACGGAAAACCGATTGGACAACTATACACTGATGAGGTACGAAACAATAGTCTGCATTTGCTGTGAAACCAAAGAAGTGGGTGGGCAATTAATTTGATGCAGCTGTCAGCTGCAGTGTAGGTCCGCTGATTGCCTGATTAACTCCGTTTTCGGCCATTCTGAATCATGGTCTCTTAGAAAAAACCCATCCAATCGATGGTATGTCTCTTGAATCTTGCAACACAATTCATGTTAACATTCTGATAATATTTCTAATGACAAATCTTTCGGAGTAGTTTGCCACAGAGTGTTCACACAACAAGTTCGAGCACGTCAACTGGCGTATCTGTTGAACCACATCTATTGTTCACCCTCTTCCAGTCAGTAGACGGCTTGTTTTCCGTTCTCATCTGAGTCACACGTCAACGAGCGGCAAAGATGCGTGTGATTTGAATCGATACAACAATTGATCATCCAATAATCATGGGTAAATATGCAGTAAACAAAACTTTGAGTGAAACTCACGTGCATAGTAGCACGATCTATCCTGGTGATGGAAACGACCGGAAGCGAACCCCAAAAAACCACAGTCTGTAAATAATTTCCTTGAAATTCCAGTGACAGTCGTACAGAGCGTCCGTTTCAGGAGAAAACAAATATTTCATTCATTATTCGAAGTTCAATATAGATAAGATAGACACTCTACAGCTGTTAGCCGCCATAAATTCACCATTTGTGTACATTACATGCAAAATCTCAACACATCTCACAGCTGACAAATCTATCACTAACTACTTGCATAATTCCCGAGAGAATATGGCTGGGAGTTCGTGTGTGATAATGCATGTTTGCTTAATGTGAGGTCAATTGCGCGGTGGTCTACATGGTTACCTGATGAAAGCCTAACATTGGTTCGAATACCGGCCTTGGTGAAGAGTTGCATTGAAGATAAGCTTCAACCAGAGCAGAACTGGAATTTGGTGTTTCATTTCAACGGAACTGGTCAAGAGATTTGTGAGAATTTAAGATTGATTCTCATCCATACTCAGCTAACAATAACCAATTTGTTTGCTCACCACATCTTTGAGTGTAGTATATGTCCGTTAGTTCTGCACCCTGTAGATCAGATTATAGTTCTACACGGAACAACGCAAGTTTTGCCTTCAGATACAGAAGAACTAAATAAAAACGGACCTCTCAACACTGTATGGACAGAAGAATGAGTTCAGGTCACACGTCACCGGGATACACGATTTACTGGCATCAACTGAATGAGAGCCAGAGACAGTTATGCAACTAGAAACTTACGCAGAACCTTTCATGATGTCATGTTTGGTCAATCACGCCTGCTGGAAAGGCAAACCGTCAACAGACTCTGTCCCGTTTAATCATGACACTTGAAGGTAAGGGAAACCTACGTAACACCGACTTCAGATAGATGCTTGAGTGGCGGATCCATGTGAACTCCATTCTGAAACAATGCCGCTGAATATTTTTCAGCGATTACTTCTGGTATACCGAATTGTTGCTTCCTCCGCAAATGAAAATTTTCAAGGAATTACATCACTGGTTGACTATCGACTACTCTCATGTAACTAATGAAACTCGTCCTATTTACCGTTGACAATTGCACCTCTGTACTGATCCTCTACTGATTTAACGCCGTAAATCAGCTGTTCATTCATTCGTCAGTTCCATGTGGTTCAAGCTGTGTTGTGGCTTTATTCACTCGACTCAACACAACTGCAGAATGTTCCAGATGCTGAACAAGAAAGATCAGCATTGACAACCACACGGTCAAACCTTCACAGTTAGCTTGAAATATTAGTTGTGAACTGAAGTTAAAGAAATTTGATCAACGGATTCAGTTGTGTGCAGCTTCCGCGTATCTTCATCCGCACCAAGGATTCAACTCCTCACGACTGGTACTACGGAGTGGTCATATTCACACACAATCATTACCTCGTATGAACAACGTTCGCCCAAAAATCATGGCAACCGATTTGTGCATTTTTGACAGAATGAATATTCTCATTAGAACCCTATTCCGGGCAGATTGAACTGTAGGCTCTCCTGATTCCAAGGTTACGGCTCTGTTTACCTTAAAAGCGGAGAAATCGGGAAATCACTGAGGAGTACATCAGCAGCATGGAAATAACCTTCTGAGCAGTAAACCTGATCAAGATTGGACCAAAATCAGTAGAAACAATCAAACAACAACGATACCATTGGCCTCTTTCGATCAGATTTTCGTATGAATCGTACTCTGCAAGTTATCTTGCCAGGAGATGACATGAAGAACATATTACGTGATGCGAAAATCTTTAAGTCTTAAAGATAACTGGAGATCCATTCAAGAGAAGATTATGCCAACATTAGACTGCTGCTAGCCGTTTGAGCGTAACAGATATCGTACCCGGTGCTAGATGAACCCTTCTATGTCCTCCCGATCAGCATTGGCCAGTACTGTGTAGACCCGACTGAACGTTAACTTATTACGGAAATTCAAGCCAAAACTCGAGAAGTAAGATTTAGAACGTTTTCATGATTCCATGCCCGGAGAAATCTATGTTTCATGCGGTTCCATTTCATTTACAGACTTCTTCCGGTCGAATGGCTTTTGTTAACCAAATGGAACAAGAGGTAGGTTGGACTTGCCCCAAATTCTGACCATGAATTATGTATTAACTGCCACTGAAATTGAGTTGACTCACTGAAGTTCCCAATGAATGGTTTGAGATTAAATTAGCTGAAGAATGATGTCATTGAACCTGGTAAATGGTTGTTTCTACTGCTGAGTCTGTGTGTTTTAGTGAACGTGAAAATGTGGGGACAGTTGAACATCACGTAGTCCAGATGTGAATGAAACAGTCAGATTTCTAATGAGCCTTTTGGCGGATCACGCACTGGTTAAATAGTCTTTACATTTGATGCCTTACAGTTTCTAGGATGAATAGTGGCGTGGTTGGCGTACTGCGACGATCTTTAGGACTCCGTGTTGGGAAACTAGTGGGGTAGGTGACCAAGTACAAGTAAGCAATCTCCGCGTTCCTAACATGGCTATCCGGTTCAGCTGGTAGAACATTTGCTGCGTTTTAACTAGCCGTTTCTGTCGCATGTTCGAACTTACCCCAAGCCCTAGTGCTGGGTTTATACTTTTCTGGACGTGCTCAAATGCTTTATGTGCCGAATTTCGGATTCAGTGGGAATCTTTTTCTTAAGACAACCCAAGAACGCAAATTTTCAAGAGATTATTTTTATGAAGACCAACACTTTTCGTTATACTAACAGGCGGGATTCATTCTTTCTAGAAGCCAAAATATTTTGAAGAATTTGCACATATTTGTTTAAGATGAATTAACTTTGTTATTGTTGGAAAATACATTCGTTAAAGACTAATCCAATTCGCTACTGTTCGGAAACACAGTTTTATTTCGCTCACATATTTGCAGTAATTGCTCTGTGTTTGTTCACATATATTCGATGACCAACGCTCGCGATGAAATTAACTTGCACTGAGATTCTGAATTTAAGTGAACGCGTTTTAAAAATGGACTTTGAATATGCTGTTAAATGCATTTGTTAAAATCATGATATTCGTTTCGATTCACTGCAAACGCCTAAGATTACTTTGGTTTGTGTGATTATATAAAATCTTATTCCCTAACATTGGTTCCACCTTAATTATTGGGTGAAATAAACGGTATCTAACCACTGACAATGATAATTTAATCTGAAATTTTGATTTCGATAGCGAAGTCAAATACACCTGGAAGAGTTTCTGTGGGTAACAAAATCAACGATGCCTATCATCATCCTAGATTGGACTTTGATCGTTCGCGTCTAACCACCACATACACAAACAGCTTGCCACAAACAAAATTTTTTAACAATGGCGGCTTTTCATTTTTCCTCAACACTCCTGAACTTGGCACTAAAGAATAAAGGCGGGTCTTACATTCTGGCATGTGCTTACAGAAATTCAATTCTGACTGAATAAAATAAACTGAGGGTGACATACCAACGTGTATTTTGCTGGTAAATTATAACTCTGGATGGACTTTCGTTACACTGAATAATATGCTATTATGAAAGCACTGACAAGCGTTCGCAGATATTTTAGTTCTCGTGAAACATTCACTAATTTTCGGCATCCTACTGTGATCACAGACTACTGTGTGATTCTTTCATCGGTAAAGAAAGTGTAAAATTGTTGACAACTTCTGTAAACATGTAGACTCTCAGGTGATTCAAATGATTTACCTCATAACTTTCACAAATCCTGGAGTGAAAACCGGTGACCATGATACTCAGTATTACCATAATAAATGCCTGAATAGGTATATCATACTCGATGTAATCAAAGGGTTGGATCACGTGTTCATGCAGTCCACACTCGGCTTTGATTTGAATCAGGCAGTCATGCATCCATGTGAACGTCTGGCTTTGGTTAACAGATGATATGGAACACTGGCAATCTCTTCAGTTTGTTCTGTTTAGTGTCTGTGTTTGTAGAACTTGATCTGATCAATGTCACACAAAACAATCACAATTGGACCGTCAAGACAAGTACTTGCTTTCGAAACTGGATCATGAGTGGAAAGAATTGAATCCAATGTGAAGAAACGCATGATTTACGCCTGGGCGGTTTCTTTGGTGGACAGTTCACACATACCTAATTGGCCCAATTTGATGTCGCGATATGTTGGATGGGATCCATAAGCGTCTGTCTATTCTGAGTGTGACTCTCGACGACTTGGTCAGTTTTACTATAGAGTCAGAAGGTGTTTCCTCACCACATCGAGTTGTTATTAGCATGTAGATTGAAATCATGATTTTAATCCTGACTCCGAAGGTGGCGAGTGTAGTTATAGAACACTAATGCTAGGCAAAATCTTCCCGGGTATGTACTTGGTACGCAGAACTGTAGAACATGAATTGCGGGTAATGTAAAGGGTTCAGGTGAACTCGTGAACTTCCACCGTTCCTTCATAAAAGTGGATGTGGGTTGTGTTTCACCAGCGGGAAGAAAATGGCGAAGCGAAAACCAAAATGACAGTACGACAAAGGAGACAATATGAAACGATGAGCAATCAGGTCTCTCCAGAGTTGACAGCACATTGTACAATCGACCACTGAATGCCCAACTCACCTCACTTTAACCGCAACGACGTGTAGTGGACAACCACGCACCGTAGATATCTTACGTAAAGGCAGTACATTTAAACTGCGGAACAGTCCATCACATTGAGAAATGCAGAGACACGATGCAACACCTGTAGTTGAATTCGAGGATACTGACATTTGGTGATGAAAAATTGGACTAGGGAAATTAATGAGAATTATCCTAAACGACTGTTGAGTCCAATTGTGAATGGCTCTTCTTGTGACCGGTGTACCACAATTACACACAGCTGACTATATTCGATCAAACTTGCATCGATACTGTAGATGTGCACTAGCTCTGTGACCACTGCCCCCAAACTGAGCATAGAACATGAATGTCTCCTCAGAAAAGACAGTTTGTAATCATGCTACGATTTCACACTCGCAAATAGAATGTTAAATATAAACAGCGCAAAAACTTCACGTTTAGGTTACTGACTGACTGATTTCAATCATTAAGAAAAGGTCGATTCATGAACAACCTAAACTAATTCTGTTTCTTCTGATGCGTTACCATGTTGAAATGAAATTAATCAGAAACTATTGGTTTTCAATCTTTTTCATAAACCACTAAACTAGCGTCGATCTCTCCTGTATCACTTTTCAGATAATCAGTTCAGTGTGACTGTCCGTTATCTCCTCTGAAACAGTGACAAGCGCTTGCCCGTTTGTCTGAAACTCAAACTTGCGGAAGTGCGATCGCGTGTGATGCAACTGACTAGACGTTTCACTCGTCTTTTCCGGTAGCTCTTCATTACAAATTCCCATAGACAGGGACGACGTTTGAGGGGTGATTTTAACTGACGAAATTCGCCAAAACATATATAAAAGAACAACGTAGAGAGAGGAAACTTCCAGGTGGATTTGAATGGAAACAAAGTGAATTTGAAGACAGGAAATCTTACAACTGTCACATTCTCTAAAATATCGACCTGAGTTTTCGTAGTATAGAGTAAGAAATGAGTGAGTTAATTTTCACCCATAGTTGGCCGCAACTGTTGCAAGCGCACTGCCAATCGCACCGACCACTTTCGAAGGGCAGCACCGGAATCGAAGTTTGTTTATGTTAAAACTGATTGACAGTAAATATTTTGAACATAACGGCACATTTGAGTGTCGACCGCAATCTCATGCAACAACCTGGTAGGCCATTGTGCCAATATCCTTACGTTAGGCACAACTGAACTGTCATACATAAACCCTTATCCAATTTTGAGAGTGACCACGGCACCAGTGATTCAATCGTCCCGATAACAGACACAACTACTGCTTGTTGAGACCGTTTCATAAACTTGTAATTATGCTTTCTCCGCGAAGACCGGCTATAACGTCAGCACATTGTCCCAGCGTGTTCCACTGTAGTTTGTGACATCAATGAGCACTGATAAGAGCGAAGCTCTTGCGCAACACTTCCTGTTGAAACGGGCTGGGTGGAAGTTCTGTTTGAATGTGCAGACCGGTATCGGGTAGGGACTACTTCTAGGTTAACCCACAGATTCTGTTAAGTAGCGAGCAAAAGTTGAGTTTCTCCACGGAGGCCAATTAACCGGGCAACCACGGTTTATCGTATGCTTAAACACATGCAAATGGTTGAAACTTTCCAACATATACGCCTGGAACCAACTCGTCAGTGAACTACACCACAACAAACCTGCCGTGGTGCACCACGTTTGGTAATCCTTCTGGGTCCGCAATTGAAATTATTTCAAAAATAGCCGTGTAGTTTGACGAGCCACGCAAGTTGCCGCAGACGTACGGAAACGCCAACATTGTCCTGACACGTTTTATCACACGGATCTCAGTCCCACTAAACAAAGTCAACTGACCCGACATATACATCACATATCATTTACTCCGACATTACTGTTAAACTGACGGTATTAATATGATATAATAGGAACCGAAGTGTTTGAGTTGGGACTTAAACATGACGCAGATAACAAAGCAGTTGAACCAGGTTCAAATGGACACGTGAGACTGTACACTACTATCCACAAAATAGCCACTGACATTGAAGGTCGCTCGTCCTCCGACTCCGTTCACTAGTCTAAAGTCGACAATTAGTACCGAATATGTCTCAATGTCACGTTACAGAGTTCGCTCTAGTAGTTCGTGTAAACACAGGGGCATGAGTGTTAACCTAATCCCTTTGACGAACTGATGATTGTGACTACTCCGTAGGTGTAAAATTTGTACACTCCCCTTCCTATCTCACCTTCATTGTTTTCATGTAAATCGCGCTTCATAAGCTTTGACTCATTATGCAAATCTTCTTGATGACGTGAAATAGAATTCATTTTTTTAGTGGTAATCGATATGAAATACAAATCCTTACTTCGTTGGAATAAGTAGTTCTGTTGTTTTTGCTCTGAATGAGCAGACATTTCAGTTCGTCTAGTGTCACAACCAAGAGTGGTTACCTGTGCTGTGATTTGCGAAAGTGTTTTAAACCGTGTTGTTTGTTGCCAACAGACATTGTGAAATTGGAAAATTGGTTTGAAGAAAATTGTAGATTGTATTCCATTATTCCGGGGTCTGACGACTAATATAGACAAATGGCTTTCATATTATAATAGATTATTTACGCATGTTTTATCCGTACGAAAAGTGTTGTGCGAGTGTTACACTAAGTTTTAACAGTTAACCGATATCAGGTCAGACCGAAGTTGAAGCGTCAGTGTGATGACCTTCATATATCGCCATCGAACGATAGGACTTTCAACTGAAGGCATCAAAATGTAGCGTTTTTCTTCCTTGTTGCTTTAGTGGTGTTTGGGATTGGAAGTGACTGGTAATAATATAACATTTCCTAAATGGTTACGTGTTTTCATGAACTTAAGATTTATACTTCTTGTGTTTCCCACTTGTTCCCCGACTCATCACTGTGCAAACACACACACGAAACCCCATATGTTTACACAAACGTGGAATAACATGAACAGTCCGTGCGGACCGAAGGTCTGATAGCAGCGGACGGTTTAGCTGTGCTGTTGGAAAAAATTGGTTATCTGCTTAACGAATGCCAAGATGCGGAGGATTTTGCACCGGCAAGAAAAATACTCACCTCATCTTTACTCTACTACGTGGAAGGTCAGTTCACGGTTTTATCTATGCTTGAGTTACTCCCGATTACAAAACAGTTGGTATTCAGTTGAAGTTCTCAGTCAATTTTTCATTCTTCAGTTCAAACTTTTCTTCTGAATCCATTCAAAAATATCCATTATCAGGTCTGAACTGTCTATACTAACTATGTACGTTAACTCCGATTTAGTGTTAAACCTTGTTTCTGAGGAAAAATGAAATCAGGTTGGACAAACAATTGTCCTACATCCTGTAATTCATCTTCACCGACTCTAATAAGAAATGGGTCACTCAGTTCAAACTCCTTGTTTGCCATGCTCATCAATTTGTGCGTTGAGAAGGACACAACCCACCGAATAAATTGTAAAGCTCGGTGTTCTAGTGGCTTAGCGCTTCAATCGAACGGGTGAATATTTCAATACCAACAGCTATTTATTGTGCACTTCAGCAACAGTAATTTGTTGAGCAGGCGTGTTACTATCAGTAATGAAAATATACTATTTCGGCTGGGACATCCACGACAAATTTGATTGAAACTTAGAGCACAATAAGCTTTCTCGCGACCTCAACCGCGCTGCGCTCGGAGAGTTTACAGTTCTTCTTGACGTTATCAATCCGAATATTATGATAACATTTTTGGAATAACCTGACTGAGAAGTGCAGCGAAAAGAAAGGGAGAATAGCTGGGAGAAACGAAGGATAAACAAATAGACAGACGGAAAATCAGCGGAACAAACAAACAGGAACTATGATTTCCCAACATAGACGTGAGGAATTCTAACGGCAATTCGTTCCCTGCCTACTTTATCAATCAATCCAAAAAATCAATGGCAACCTGGATAACGAAATGAAACTGACTCTCACTCGCACGGGACATCAAACTACTGGAAAAGTTGGCAATGTTTGCACTAAGACACAAGTATAAGAATGCTGATAGGCGGAAATTATTCCAGTGCAAAACACTAATTTTTTGATACCTCTCGGTCACCTGGTGAAAAAACGGTTGTTATATTCTGATTACTTCCCATTTTAACGCTTTTCCATATCATCCTTTGAACTGGAGCAATCCGAATCGTAGTGGAACGAAGTGAGTGTGTTTGCATTAAGTTTTCGCTTAAGGTCAGCAAACGAAACCGCCGTTTTGACATGTTCCAATAAGGTGTTCCGGACTGTACATACTGTAATGATAGGAAACTTTTGTTCATATCCCAGGCTGCTGATTGGTACTTTATTGAGTGTCGTGAAATAGTGATTGAAACTAAGCGTGAACTAATGCTTCAGAGGGCATCGAAGAAGCTGTGATGTTCACTTTCCCGATGGATGATGAATTTGTACCGAGTGGAATTAATGGTAACAATCAAAAATAACACCCCAAGGTTGCTGACGCTGTTAGTCTGAGGGAATATTTCGCGATTGTGGTCAACAGACATGTTAGACACGTCTCTACACCGAACCTGCAACTGATCGATCACCAGTGGGCACACGTACTGACACAGTTAGCTCAACACGTACGCATAAAGTGGTTCATTTCATAGATGGTCATCTCTCGTGGACTTCAACACGATACACGTTCAGGGTGGTCGTCAATCGGCATTTCGGTTCAATTCTAACACAGTTCACTGGCAAGGTAGACAAGGCAAGTGGGAAGCCGTTGATCTGCCCCGTGTGGAAAAGAGTTCTGATTATATGCCGCATAATAGAACTACTGATTTCTTGGTATGCAGTGTCAAGTCAGGGAGCAAAAACGATTTCTAGTCACCAGTGGCTCGGAACTTTGGGTTTCGGGGCAAATGAAACAGGTGATTCTAGACAGCACGTTTTGATAAGCCCGACCGTTTCAAATGTCTCCTTGGTAGTTGGTCGTCCAAGGTGACCGATATCAAGGAAGATAGATAACATCTCAGGACTACACATTTCGAACACTTTGTTCCCAATCACTCCCAGACGTTATCCCTGTGCATTTTGTGGAGGCATTTAAGTATCATTTGGACTTGAGGCTTGCATCCAAAACGTCTGACTGGTGAGGGGTAAAATTATCGGAGTAGATTTGGTGTAGCGGCAACGCATATAACGAGATGTTGTGTAAAATGGGACCATTCAGATAGTTGCATCACAAACAATTTTCTGTCATGAAAGACTCTTTAAACGCAGAACGGGCTGTCAGGCATCTGCGAGACATTCACACACACACTGTTATTACAAGACGTGGACGCTATCTAACAGCCTGTCACTGTGTGGGATGAATCACGTCATACTCACATGATGAGCTGAATTTGTACTACTGGTTGAACCTTAAGATTAATCTAATTTACCCTTAGTTTCTGTTCGGTCCGTGAATTCGGGCTGTTTCAGTTTTTGGTATGGTACTAATCACCAGAATAATCGTAATAGGCCAGACAATCTTCAAGCAATCTGCTTTCGGTGGCATTCATCGCACTGGTTTGTCGCACAGCACAGCTGTTTAAAGTTTAACTAGCCATCACTCAATTTCCTACGTCTACCTGGCAAGTTGCATACAGATTTGAAGCCCAGTCACTTTTGTTTTTCGGATTGGAGATGCTAACAGCATGAATGAGAAAGGCGCTCTTCATGTTCAGTCCTTCTCTCTGCTAGAAACTTACCAACAACCACTAGTGAGTAGTTGGACAAATTCTTCATTTATAAGACTAACCATTTGGGAAGAATCCCTGCTTTCAATTTGATTCGATCGTTGAACGTGCTTCACCGAGTCGGCTCGTAAGTCACGTCCAGGGTGAAAAGACCTTACAGTAAGATCCTTCTACCCTCAGTTTTTTACTTAGTTCAACAACACCTCCGCAGCTTCTCAACTCATGAATGTCAAGTATCTCAATACTGTCTCATGTTGAAGAAGAAAGTTACCAGATTGTTCAATGGATGTCGGTTTGTTGCGGTGATGTTGGTGTTACGTAATGTTTCTGGAGCTAATCCTGAACCCTTAACCATTAACCAGTGAATATTTCATCATTCCTAAACCACAAGAGTTAAACTCGCCTTGGCTGAAGGCAATATCCGATACAAGTAGAAACCAGTGTTCTTCGGAAATTTGGGAGAAACATATACGCATGAATAACTACCCATTCTGTTTGCCTGATACGTTCTCTATAAACGTGTGGACAGCCACGTTAGACGAATTATGTTGAATTCGTAATGTTTACGTGCTGACAGCTAGCTCATTTTGGACAAGGATATTCTACACTATTAATCATGATAGCGTCCACTTCCTGTTGCAATGATCTTTCACTTCATATCTTCTTGTATATTTTGTATATCTCACAAGTAGCGCTCAACTTATAGTAGGTATACTCAAGTCGCGCCTCACACTGTGGGCGTAATACCGGTTACATACATACTGCTAAGTTTCTACAGTCTTACGATAAATTATCTCTCAACTCTGTACTTTCCACGAACTGACTGTAAATTTTACTTAACATGATGACAAGCAATGCTTTCAAATTTTGTCGTTAGAGTAACTAGAAAACATATGTCAACTAACGATCGGGTTGTTAGCTAATTGTTGATGTATCCAAAAATCAGCAGAATGCTGGTCGGGATTAATGTGTCCTCCTAAAATTGCAAACGGTACACGTTACTTTAATCCACTTGAGCAATATAGAATGCTCGCTGATGTGGGAACAAGCCATTTTAATTACTCATTCTCATGGAAGACGAAGTTACGTTAAAGATCAAAATGGTTTGGAATATAGTGACAAGTAAACACGACAGCAGATGCAATGCACGTTTAGCGTCATTGACGAAACAGTCTTGCAGAACGAAGGTTTCTGTCAACAATGCAGCCTCATTGAACGACAATTAAGACAACCGTAACCAGTTAGCTTGGGTCCACCCCTTACTGTTTAGCTGCAATTGCGAATAACTTTAAGTCGGAAGAATTAGACGAACGTTGGAGTCAATGAGAAATCAGAACTTTCCCGCTTGACCCTAATTCCCTTTGCTAAAACAACTTTACCTCGTCAGTCTACTAAAAACTACGCGAATCTCACACAGTGCCAAGAGAACACTTACTGATCACAGGTTATTCAGATGATTTCAAGCAAGCATTCCCTCTGCCCCCACAAAATGACTGATTGGAGACGATGACACATTAGGTTTCACCGTTTACTATCCGGAAACTTCTGTTACGTCTCGGCGGAGATTGACTTGGTTTGAATTTCTGTTACTTCAGAATTTTGTTGGTTGTCTTTCCCCGTAATGAGCTTCTCTCAGAAAACGTTATTAATTTTGGATCAAAAATGGTACGGGACGGTATTTTCTCTCACTTGTAAATTTATTGAATGAACTACAATCAACTCCAGTGGCTTGGATACATACGACCAGAAGTCATTGTATGGACTGCTGTATACTGCATTAAATTCGTGCAACCGGTCAGTACAAGGCTAATCAGTGGAAACAGCGACAGACAACTTTGAGCAACTGTTTGCGATACAACTCCACAATAATTTACTGAATGTACGTTCATCGTCACATGCTGCTAGACAATTGTCATCGCGTTGTGGGAAACTTTGTGGAGCAGTGTGTATTTTCATTTCCAAAGTAATACCATTCAACGTGATGTTAACCGCTTTGCTCGATCACCAAGCTTCGTTGGAAGTGATTGACTCAGCTTCCAGTGACTGGATTGTGCTTCAGCTTACTTCACTGTCTTCAGCTAATTGCACAAATACGCTCGCCTTTAGACACTCACTGAAAATTCTGTCAAACTGCGAACGAGGAATGATGATTCGTGAACTAAATTTAAAGCCGGTTAGAAGGTTTTTCACACAAAATTTGATCCACTCTCACTCATGCGACAAAGGAGTTTCTAAGACCACAAAACTGCACATAAATTGCAAACTCGTGCAATATTGTATTCACCTTAATTAATCTTGTATAGGTGGGCGTGACCTGAACAGCGGGAGGGAAAACGAGGACAATTTTAATGACCGCATGCAATCTTTGAATGAAATGAAATTACGCAGGTCGTCCAGAAAACCATGTATATGCCCTTATCACTAAGACAGTATTGGACACGAACGCAATTCACTAACGGGATAAAAGTGATTCGTATCTAAATGATGGTTGTCTCTGAGATGTACTCACTTAATTTACCACTGTCGAACGCGTCGAAACGTGTTTTTCAAATTTAAATATATTTTCAGTTGTCTGCCAACCCGGATGCCATGTGGTCCACTAGGTGACCCAAGTAAACAATGAAGATAACATTACGCACGTCATTGTAAAAGTTTGTAAATTTATTCCACAAGTGCTTCGGTCTGGATGTGTGAAGTTCCATAATTGAGGCAGCACTCAATGAAACTGAAGTCTAATTTGTAACGGTCCGGGTTTCGCTCTGCTCGATTTCGAAGACATAAGGGAAACCTGGTGTTAAGCTTGTGCTAAATAGCCAAGGAAATTTACCATCAGCAATTCGTAACATGATGTGTTGACCTGCACAATACAAGCTCGTTTGGTGTCGGTTCTTAAATGTCTATTATAAAGGATCCACTGGGTATGAGTTTGGAGGATTTGTCAAACCGTGGAAGCAACGTATTACAGTTAGCTGGTGGATCTGTTTACTGGTTGCCCGTTCACGACTTTCTTCAAACCAAATGTCACAAATTATATTAAACCTCGTGAGAGGCAAGCACCAAATGGTGCCGAACACGGAATGGACAACCGAGATGAAAACGCATGTGATGGCGAAAGTTGGAGTCTATCCTAACCTTTTTAGCTAACCTGGATACGGTGCACTCACCACAATTCATCGACTCACACCTGTAGAAACCATTTATCCAAGCATTGTGGGCTACAGTATGATAACAACGGAAACTCCTGCGGCCGATTCTAGATGGATAAAGTTCGACCAAACATGCAGTGTTTGAAAGACAGTTTGAGGTTTCACAATAAATACACCGGCGAACATGCCGTTGTGACCTTCGCAACATTGTTCATTTTATGGAAGCTCGAGTAACATGAACTTCAGTATTTTTAGCAAACTTCCAGTTACGTTCCACCGATTCACCACTATCAGTAATTACAACGAGGATCAACAGACAGAATCTAACATATCCAGCCAATAATAGAGGTAGATTGTATCTTCGTAGGTTTCCCGTTGAAAATCATTCATCAGCCAGGCAAGTTAACCCACTGCCGAACAAAAGGACTAATCAGATTCTAATATGCAGCTATTGCAGCTGCCTTCATATTTCACAATGCCATCTCCTCTCACCTTACAGTTCCGGTTCGTAACTAGCGCAGTCATCATTACTTGGTTTAATTTTGTTATACAGAATGGTATATTGCATATACCATTAGAACAACCACCGACAATGCCGGATAAACGGGTTGACGGAGTAGACAATCAGTCCAACCACCAGTTACCTCATTGAGAGTAATCGCCACGCTGCGGCAACGTAGTTTGGGGAGCAAAGAGCCAACTGGAAATTCACACAACAGCTGACGAGATTGCTTTTAAACTGCGTAACTCCGCATGACGCGTTCAAAAATATTGGTTTCATCACTGCATTTAACGAGCTCGAACTGATGCGTCGTTTCTGCTAGTGAATGAACCTAACTTGTGAACTGATCCTGAAAAAGTTGTACAACGTTATACTGTAGTTTGCTCACTGAAATCCTGTTTCGTTATTCCGACGGATCAGTCAGATGTCGATTGCGGCGCGGTTCTGCAGATTGAAATTTTGTACAATCAGACTAAGCATGTGTGCTCATCGAAACCGGCTACGATTATTTAGGCATGTTAACAGTCCGGTGTAACCTGTGGTGGTTCTTCTCGACCCACGTTGTTGAAATTTGGCGAAGTAATGTTGAGAGCGGTCTGTTTTACTATAAAGCAGGAGTGACTGTAAGGGACTAATGAAATTGGCAGAATGTTCGAAAATAGACAGGATATATGGTGTTCGGATGATTGACTAGCTCGTACACTACAATGTTTTCAGCCTAACGGAGCCTCAGAACCGGTTGATACACTGTGTTGACTGAATTAGACGAGTCACCATCTTAGACCAATGGCGTAATAGGCAGTGTGTTCATTCGTCATCTGTGGCTCCCCAAATGCACCGCTTTCCTGTTCGTTTACTATGGATGACACGAACGAAATGAAAGTTGACCGGACGCAAAATGGATTCAGTGCATCACAACAGTTTGGTTAAGAGCTTTACTGGATTAGTGGAAATCTGCAACTGAATCAACAACGTATGTTGCGAAAACCTTGTGCCTTATTGTCTCTGCACTGATCGGTGAAAAATTTGTGTTGGACGGTTTGCATGTGCAAAGAAAAATTGAATGGGACTTAGTAAAGAGTGAATTTGATGAAGCTGCTGGCTTCGTTCCTTTCAGCAACGCACACTGAATCACAATGAAGAAACATTCAGTCAGTCTTGCGCAATCAATAACCTGTGAGACTGAGCTGGCATAGTGGTTAGTGATGACTGTCTCTCACGTGTGTGCCGATCGCGTAATATCTTAAAACTCACATCCGATTCGGCAGTGTCAACAAATGTGAGCAACGCGTTCCAACGTGAACACATCTTAACTGTGAAGCAGTTGTGTTCAAAGAGTGACCTGTCTGTTGCATTACTCAGTTTCAGCGAGTGACCTGTTAAACGTTCATCCTGATAGAGTGGGAGGAGATGTGTCAATGAATGACCTGGAATATGGAATATTCTGCATGTGAAAATTAACTTTCTCCTGGGATACCGGTACTTCATTGAGAATCGAGTCCATTCTTCTAGTCTTTTCGGATGTGAAGTGTTCCTGGGATTCATATGTCCTCTAGTGGCTTGTCTGTGAACACTTTGAATATGTGTCCAGGTGTGGGCAGAGTATTGAAGTGAATACAGTGGGGTACACTTGAGAACAGAGAATTGTACGAATTCTTCATGGAAGGTTCAGAATTAAACGTGCTTTTTAACCATGGCAACACATCTTGCAGACAAACTAAAACTGTCTGACACTATGTTCTTTTTTCTCACACTGTCAAGAGCAACTTTGTGTCATCGAGATACTAGTAATGACGAAAGTACATGATTTTATACTTGCTCACATTGAGCGGTGAGTTATTTTCCACGAACCGGCTTATTTAGGTAGTTCAAATCGCTTTATACGGTAACCATATCATCATACAACTCTAGATCTCACCAGATTGCTGCGTCGTCAGTGTGGAGCGACACCGGCTCTGTGATTATGCTGGATAGTTCAAGAAGAAGAGTGAATAAAGGGGACCCTAAGGTTGATCCTTGTGGAGCACCACTGCTGGCAAGAAACCACTCTGATATCCGTCCATTCACATCGAAGCTGAACGTATATTTAGGCAGATAATCCTCCAGTCAGGGCATTCATGAAAGCCATGATTATTGGATGTCCACAGCAAAATGAAATAATCAACCCTGTTAAAGACTTTGGAACAGTCAAGGTAAACCACACCTATGGCTAATCCAACGTCCGCAGTCTCTGTTCAAATATCAAGAGCAGTCAGCAGATTTGTGGTGCATGAATATGCCTTATGAAAGGCATTATTTTGCTTGGTGGTGAGTTGAAGGTATTCAAACTTGGTCGAGACAGAGTTATCTAATAAACTGTCCATCACTTTGGAGACAAGTGGAAGCAGCTCTACTGGTCGTTAGGTTACCAGATCGATTTTGCACCTAACTTTGAATGGAGGCGTAATTATGTACTGTTTTCAGAATTTCAGTAAACAGTCTGCTGAGAAGAAGCGACTGAAAAGTGCGGCAGGTAGTTCTGCTAATTCATTGTCGCAGCCGTTCAAGATGACAAGGGATATCATGCCCGAATTAGGTCATTCGTGGGTTCGTACGTTCTTTAACTGGAATGTGACTTGTGGAACTGAAATTTGAGGTAATTCAGTCAAGTTGCCACCTTCACGCTCGGTCGTGATTTGCAGTCATGCACACTTACGCACTGTTCACCCACAGTGTTCGCCGTTTCTACACCTGTATTGGTGAATCCCTCCGAGGTCTTATGAGGGTGTTACCGGAAAAATTATTCGAGGTTGCTCGATAAATGTAACGGTTAAACTGTTCTGTTCCTTGATGTTACTTGCTGATAGTCATTTTGCACGGGTTTGCGTGCACCAATCGGCTACCGCAACAGAAATAGTCAGAATATCCTCGGAAGGTTTTCACATATTCGACAACTAGAAAACATTACTCATGTGAAAAGGGAAAAGGAATAAAATAGGAAATGTCGAACTGTCACTGAATTTGTCCCCGTCTCCATCCCGCCCTTCGTTCCCGGTGGCAACAGCAATGATAAACATCAATTCTTATTCAGACATGAAACGTTGTTGGCATATAAACCATTAATTCAACTGTTTCATCATCATTAAATTTACGGGAATGTAGCAATTTTGCGGTTGAATTCAACCCCGAAGGATAAGTGGAAAGAAGCTCCCAGTATTGAGCTTGTACGAAATCTGTTTAGCAAACGACCTCAAAATTTGAAATTTATGTATTTTTTGGTTGTTCCAACGTGCAAGACAAACTGAAGTTTGCACGACCACCATGGCTGATTTTTCGGAGGCCGTCTCGGTGGAGAATCAGTGGCTTGAGTGTGATAGATTTAGAAGCATGGTTCATATGACACAAAGATCGTTCATGTTTTGCCTGATCAATCTGTTGGATGTCGAGAGCTAAGAGGTTGTGTTCAGTTCGTTTGGTATTCAGTTGACGTGGCTGTGAAGCGTTGCCAGTTTCAATATGTGCCCAGTTTAACTTCAGGAATGAGAAGCATAACTGTGTCCTCTAGTTGTAAACTCTGGCGTCCATCATTACCTGATTCAGACTTCTTTTACCAAATAGTTCCGGCAAAGGACAAACATTTTCGAATGAAGTTTGTGAGCGATTAGCGAACGTGAGGCAAATGTTGATGGTGACCACCGTAAACCCCCGCCCTCACCACTGCCAACTGTTGACTGTCAACAAGCATTGGGAACGGCGATGTGAAACAGGCCATTCGGTCGAAACAACCTGACACGGGTACCATGCGCCTGCATGTGTCAAAATACAAATGGATGGCTGATAATGGCGCTACAAATCGATTTTGAGCTTGAGGCTGATGGTTAAACCATGCTCAGTCCACTGCGCCGGATTTGGTCCATACGAGTTGGAAACTACTCAAAACTAACGACAGACTTTCTGGTCAGCCCCTTTTGGAAGGAAGCAGTAGACTTGAGTTTTACCCATATTATAACTCAGCAGTAGTGCATGTCCTTGCTACGATCGAGACCGGGACCCTAGCGACTTTTTTGTGAGGGAACCAATGGTAAAAGATCGCTCGATAATTTCAATGTTTTCTGTCATATCAGCCTGGAGTGAAGTCGTAGTCGTGTGGTCATAGAGTGAAGTTAACAGGGCAATTACTGTGTCGTATATTGAGCCGGTATAGTAATCTGGGGATTGCTGGAAAACGAACGTGGTCGAGCGTTTTCGTACGAAAATTCATTCGTGCTTGGTGTGAGGTAATTGGTTGACTGGTCAGCACGATTATTCGATGAAAGCGTGGCTAGAGTTCTAGTCCCGGCCGTGGCAATGATATGCACTGCTGACGGTCTCTAACAAAACAAACCTCGAGCCTAGTACTTGCTTTCTAGAATCGACTTGAAATCCTATAGGAATCCAATTGTTATGATCAGTTTTCAGCTATTCTCAACTGACATGCTTTGTTCTTCAAGCGGTTATGATTGGTTAAACAGTTAAAACTTCTGATGTCTCAATGAAATTCGTCTACCCTACGTCACATCCGGTCCGGTCATTGTGCTTTATACCGGATCGAACACCGTGAAAATGTCACTTGCTGAATTCCTTGTCTGTGGACATTGTGTGAAGCAATCCGTTCAGGCAGTAACGAATTTGATTATTTCACCTCTCTGAACTTTCTTATGACATATGCGTTTATACAGCATATCAGACGTTCGATATTTCACCAGAAAAGACCCTCCTCATTCAATCCTTGCTCATCATGCACACACGTAGACCCATCTAGATCAACGGAGCGTACCTCCCTGTTCAGTTACATCAAGCCGGAACCGATATGGCATACACTGAGATTTTGGAACGCATGTTTCTTCCAATCCGTGCAAGAAGCACGTGCAAAGTTGGCAGAGAAAAACCAGTGAGTCCAGTTTGTGTTTTTGTTTTAGTTCCTGAATGTATTTTTGTGCCCACTTTCAAAAGAGTTTAGGTGAACGACAAGGAAGCCATGCACACTTGAATGATAAGTGCATCACAGCAACCCAACAATCACTAGGGCATTTGTGTATGTCGTAATACATGTAGTGTTTACAATGAAAACAAATTGTGAAAGCAAGGAAAGTTTGTGGGGGGAAGAAATTGTCTGCTTGCTTGACTGCCCTCTTTCTCCAGACTGAAATCCGGCAACCGATGCGGCATTCACCATCTCATAAGTGTTTGAACGAGGGTATCGCAAACAGCTGGTCTTAATGAACACTAACAGAGTGCTGGTTAGCCTAACACACCAACTTAGATGAAATGCACTAACGAAAGTTCAGAAACTGTTGGGGTTGCAGGAGGGTATGCGCAACATTGTTGGTCAACATCTTACATGTCATGATGCAAACCTGTGTGTTCAGCCCCAGTGATCCGGTGGACTGGCATAGGTATTACCAATATAGCACCTAGCCAGAGATTGTCAATGAATCCTCGGTGTGTATACTGTACATGTGGTTCAACAAAGTGGAAACAACAGTCCGTCGTGTTAATTATGGTGACTGGTGCCAACTGCACCTGAACACAGGTGAGTATTCGGCAAATTTAAGAAGACTGCCTACTAAGTTGAAGACCACATAGTAAACTAATTTATTTCATCCTAAAACCTACTGACTGATGAGCAGATAACAAACACTCGTAGTACTGATAGACCGCCGTTTTCATTGATCATTCGAACCAGATGTATATGAAGTGTTCTCCGTGGAACAATTGCCCCCTCGCCGTTCCGTTGCATCGCACAGACTATGGAGATTGTCAGGTTTGCACACAAGTCAGTACTATCCGGAGTCGAGTCATCGTAGCACCCCACAGAATTGGCAGCCAAAGGGAGACGTTTAAACCAAGTCCCAATCCATTAGATTCCCCTGAATTACGTGTGTGTCTCACTTAACCACACGGGTAAGCGGACGCATCGGTGGGAAAGAAGACTGAGTCGTAAAACAAAGTGCGGCCAACTGCGTTCAGGTATTGTCCGAATTGTAGTTTGTTGCAGACCGTCCTTTGCGCAGCCCAAATAAGTGTTTGTCCATCGATCACTTCACTGTCCAATCAGAGCAGGCCTGGAACAGTCAACATATAGACTAGCGACACGTGACAAGTAGCAATGGCGGGAGCTGGAGTGATTAGCCGTTGAAATCTACAGAACGCGGTGTGCATAATGATGAGGTAAAGACAGAAGAGAAGATATGGACCGAATAATTTGACTGAAAAGATAAGTAGGTTGGGCCGGAATGGTCAGTTGGACTCGAACATATTACTAGTAATTGTTAAACTTGTGTTACCATGTCAACAGCGTTGACGTTGTTGAGGTTTTCCAACCGCCTCATCAGTAAGTAGTGAATACAAAGTAGTTAGGTGAGTACTGTAAAAATTTTCCAGCTAATGTAATATTTATTACTGATGAGTAGCCGCTGCGATCAAATGTGAGTGATGGTCAACTTGATAATATTTATTAGTTGGTGAAGACTCGGTGCATAGGATATATGGACAGCACCAGAAGTATTTTTTAATGACCTCCTTCGGGCATAGTGAAAAATTCGAGTTTCACCGGTGTTGAATGCATCGTTGTTTGGAGTGGCAGCATGGTTCATCGACGTTTGTGTATGTGAACTCTGATTTTGCCACCGTTAACAGCATCACACAATTACGCAGACTTCTTTGGTTGCACCATGAACTATGAAATTTCGGCGAGGCCTCCGTTCACCGCGTACTACCTGGTGTTCGGAATAAGATTTAATTTCACCGGACAACGTGGTGTGTACTAACCGTAATAGCTTCGACAGACCTTAGCTTTATCCGTTGTGTTTTACTGATTTTGTGGACTGAAACCAATCATCCACTGGCGGTTTTCGAGCAATCGAATATGCATGCACCAAAGTTTACTGAAACATGTGAGTGGCCATGGCAATCATTGTATTAATCAACGGCCACCAGCAGACCTGCTAAATGAAACCTCGTAACTTAGCAGGGAAGAAAATGGAATTGATGGTAAGGCAATTTGCATATGATCACGGAAAACAAGCTACGTACACAATCCTGTTGTCAGCAATTAGAAGACCGTGATGGATGCTGGCTATTGTTCATATGAATCATAAGTGACTGATGAAATGAAATTTGATGTACTGCGTTCTTTTCGTCTACCTCATCTGTTTTGCATAAAGACAGACGTCGTGGTGTGTTAACGGTTGCATTCATCTCATCAGCTGCATACTAAGTAAATACAAGCAGAATATGTAAGAAGGAGCTTGACAGCAATAGTTGAACAGAGTGAAGTTTTGTTCATAAGGCCTCCACCACTTCCTGTGCTACTGGACTCTCAACCTACGCATAATCACTGGTGGTATATTCTCTTCCTTGGTATACACGAGGCTGATACGATTCAACAAGTTTGGAGAATTTCTGACCTTGTGTATTGTTGGTCACTGGGCCAAAGCTTGGTTGAAAACCCTTCGACAGTTTTCTGTTCATGTTTGTTGTTTAAGTTTTCTGTATATGTTAAGAAAGTACCATTTATTACGCCAAAGATCACTCTAAGTGGAAGAGCATTAGGTGACAATCAGTGGTTTAATTTGACTGGTTAACTGTTCATTATGTCTAACAGTAGAAACGGGCAACACTCAACTACGGTTAACATGATGGCATACACACATATGTCGGTTTGCACGTACTCTCAAATGATGTTTGCTGCGCGTTTGCCAGAGCTACCTCAACAGAGTGCTCAGAGGGCACAAGGGATTAATAGTCTCAACAATCACGTTGTTGAAAGTGGGGCAACGGAATACAATATTTTTAAAATTAGCCAATTTTGATTGCCGATAACATCTTTCCATGCCAACAGATTATGTCGATCTGTATCATCCGCCCCTGAAAAATTCTGTTTATCGGACCAGCGTTAATTGCTGTCACCACCGCAAAATATTGGCTTCTCTGTTTCGTTGTGGAAACTTAGCCAAATGGAACGTTGCCTTTATACTGTGTCAAGTGTAATTGAGCTTTCCCAAGCAAATAGCGGTTAATACCATGGGCATGGAAAACTACTGGATCGATTTCTAATGTTAAATGAGAAACAACACACTCGCACATGAATTGACCGAAGGAAGACAGGATAATGCATAGGATGTTGAAGCTCGGGTCGGATGATCAGTCTTGACTCAAAACCAACCTCCAATATTCATCAGATAAATTACAAGCGCAAAAGTTACCCTCATAAAAATGAGTAATAGAAAACCGCTTAGTCGATGTTAAAAGTGTGAAACACTAGATTGGAAGGTGAATGCTTTAGTAATGTATTTAAAACTAGTGCAGTCAGAGGTTCAGAGAAACTGTCATGCGTAGATGCCTGGTATGCGCAGAAATAAATCCACGGAGTTCACTTGCATGAGTAGTAGGAACAACCACAAAAACGAACATGTAATTCCATCGGACATCGAATAGTGAACGTCAAATGTTGTTGTCATCGCAAATCCTGATAAGCGGCAATTATCCCTGACGCATTCACTACCCTATGCACATCAATGCGTGCAGGTTACAGGTCAGCTAAACTGGTATATGAATTACTTATGGCATCCACTGTTCACATATTTGGTCAAAGTTCATAGTGTACGTACGCCTGACGGGCGGTCACTTGGGTTGAGCGAACTTGGACCAACTTGCCTATTCTGACTGCGCTCCCGTAAATGAGCTGAATTGCTACACGAAAGTCCATGTCAGGTTGATATCGTCCGCTAAGTGGTAGCAACAGTAGGGATGGTTGTAGTAGTAGGTAGGTTTGAAGGTGACCATACAAATTCTATCTGTTAAAATCGCTAGAGATATAACTCTTCGAATCAATGAGATGTGAACAAGTCACATTCTCCTCAGAGCACCTGTGGATATGCGTACAGTCAGATATGATATAGGCCTTCAGGTATGGAATAGTTGGCTTCGCACGAGTCTCATGCATTCAATGAAGCTGCATGTGTTCCGCAGGTTGGCCTGAGAAATTAAACATATTCATACAGTTGTGTAGTCGAGAGCGCACTCATTATATAACTTATGATGAAAGATTTCATTTGCAAAACACCTACAAACAAACATTGTGTAAATTTTGATTTCCGTTTTTTATTGAAAAGTCACCTCATGGGATGCATAAGGCACTTTATTGACAACCTGATTTGATACGTTTCGATTCCTAATCTGGTGGTCGGTTTGTGCAGTTCTGTTTGATAAGAAACGTACTGGTGGTTCAGCCTTGGTAATGGGAGTTTTTGATACTGTTACTAGTCAGCATGTCGCAGACAAATCACTGGACTAAGCTGATATGAGGTATTTTTGTCAGCATGTTTGTAAATACATTACTTTATACACAAAAGTGTAACTCTTTCGCGGGAACTGAAAAGCGGATATCAAAGAACCTAGCTACCGCCAGCTAGTTAGACGGACTAGGGCTGGTAACCAACAATGTGGGTTGAAGTTGACAAGTTACCGTTGTCATACACTTCGGTCATCACCTACCGATCATCCGGGTGGTCGATAGCAATTTGTGGGACTAATCGGATGGTCGTGCGGCCGACGTACTTAGTTTGTTGAACAGTCTCATAACAGTGTTTAAGCAAACATTCGGATCCTGATGAGGGTTACCGTTACGTTCAGATTAACTTAAGAACCTATGAATTGCGTCTGGACCAAAAGTGCACTGGATGTTTCGGGGATATACGAGAGGGTATGATAAACAGGCAGTGGACGAGTCATAGCGGAACGGCAAATACACGCGAATAACCCCTTGACTAATCCGAAGAACCTGTTTTCCAGCTTTGAAAATGTAGAGGGATTGCAATAAACACTCCAAATCTGCTTTTCAGATCGGACCTGAAGAGACCTGAAGAGATAGTATTTGACCAGCTCAAGTAAGTCGTACGAGTTTTATCGTAATATTGTCCAATTCTTGCAGATAACGCAAGCACATACTCTGAGCTATGATTCATCCCTAACGCCACGAGAATTGACAATACATGAACTGTTAAAAATCGGCTTACATAGGGTGTTGAATATTGGAGGCTCAACAGGGCTCGACAGCTTGATAGACGATAGTGCCACCATCCAATCCTCAGCACCAACCTAAAATGTTCCACAGTACATTCATGCAAGCTACCCTTCTGGAGAATGAAACGGATGAAAAGCAGGTTGCAAACCGATCTGACCGTTGCCCATTTACCAGACTTTGCAACTCATACGACCTGACATGTTAGCAGTAGTGGAATATTTTAACATGAACATCAGTCGCAATCTGCAGATCAATTTGTTGTAGATTTGACTTCATGGATACTTTCACATAATTGCTATGAATGAACATGCTATATCGTCCACCAACTGTTTCCGTCAGATTAACCAGCTTTTGGTCAGTTGATTATCGCACGGTTCACATCCTCAAATCAATACGTTGAGATCGGTTGCAAATTTGCGTTTTGATTCAGGGCACAGATTTATGGGACATTAGTTGCTTAGCTTCAAACCCTCAATCCGCCGTGTAATGAACGGAGATTCTTGTTGTTAAAATCACTGATTTTCAGAGAATTTTTGGCACTATAGTTTTTTTCTGATCATTTTCATACTTCGAATAGAACTGAGTGAACCAGTGTCAAACAGAGTGTTAAATCACCAGACTGCTCTGTCCGTCTTAGCATGGCAGTAATCATACCGACTGGTAAAGTGTGCAACAATGCATTTTGTGATACAAACAGGTAATCAGACTGATCGTCTCTACTGTTGACGATATCAGACGACACTCTGGTCAGCTACACACGCGTTCAATCTGCCTCAGATTTGGCGAGTATCCAGGTGCTGACGCAGGTTTAGCATTCTGTACGGTTCACGTGTGCTGAAAATCAATTCTCTGAGCTAGAACCAACCGAAAAATTACGTCACGTGTTTGTTTTTCTTGCATCCGACAACTATCTCACGCCGCTCGGCTTGACAAGATTAACTGTCTGATGTTGTTCCCAGACGGGAACTCTCAGAGAGTGACAAT
>QNGE01007069.1:0-25828 GCA_008508345.1 Paragonimus westermani
TGCGTAACGAAAAAGTACAGCATTATCTTAGCTAAAACCCTGCTTAGTGTTTATGAATGTCCTTAGAGCTCGTGAAAAGTCCAAACAAGAACCCATGTGCTACTTAAGATCGTAATTGGCCTCCCGGATGAAATTAGGTTCAAACTAAAATCATCACAATGTTTCTCACTTGTCAAAGAAGCGTTCTCCTCAATTCACATAGTATCGTGTTTGGGCGCTTGCACAGATTCGAGAAGGCACAAGCAACCTTGGCCATGATGAACAACAAAGAATATCAATGAGTTGAGAAGCATCCTTGGACTCATATAATGCAATCGTAGTTTCGGCGTTAGCCTCGCTCGTATAACTTCATCTCTAACCAGTATACGAGAATTTGAGCAGGAATTACCGTGAACAGTGAAAGCAATCAGGTTTTCAACTCACTACACGATTCCATGTTCACGGTAGTAGTACTGGGTTTTCCACTTACGTTGACCACTGTTGGATAGTTTATTCTGCACACCGCTGCAGATGACAGTGTAAACACGGAACTTCTTTCTTAACGAAAACAAAACAGTTAGAAGTGCGTGGTGGCTTGCAGCAGTCGACGGTCAAACATGTCTGAAAACGTACTTTTGGATATCTCCTGAGGTACGGGGGTCTGAATCTATAGTTATTCGAAAGGAATACTCGAATGGTAAAGCCAGACCAACGCTGGCAAGAGCTACCAGCTAAGCTGATTTAAGGCTCATGGCAGAAGCAGAAGATGCGTTCGCACAGAGTGACTGTAATCCCATGGAATGAGGTAAACAGAGAATCAGCATGCTAACACTGCAGGCTACGTTACTTCGGAATGAACAAACTTGAATTTGCCGCAAAGAGAAAATTTCAGCGACTTTGATAACGCGGTGGTAACATATGTCCATGCCAGTCATTCAAGCACCGCGACACTTTCACTAACTCCCACGTAAGATATTAGGCATCTGTGCAGAAAATTACTGTAGTAGCCCAACCAGTTTGTTACTGCGAACATCAATGCATCGCTGTCTGAGGAACCCAAGAATTCCCAGTATATCCTTATCTGGTGGAGTGCTCTACTACGTGTTGCAGCCATTAACAATCACAGATTCCAAATTAGAGGCTATGTTTCAACCATATTAGGATTATGCCTGTCACCTCTGATATTCTCTATTCCCCAAACTCTGTAGTATAGTGAAAGTGGATCAGTCGCCACCCACAGTGCTCCTCTCACAAAAACGGTGAACAGTTAGATTGCAGGTATCTCCCAGGATTCTAAATATTTGCGGATAAACATATTAGCAGATGGAACCTGGTCATTCTCAGAATGTTTGTCGGTGTAACACAGCGCGACGCTCGTGTGGATAAATTGGACCCAACCTTTCCTGCTAGCGGGAAAATTGTAAATGCCATCGCATGCTGAACTGTCAACTGTACTACAACTACAACCTGCGGTTACAAGTTAGCATACAGACAGAACATCACTCTTAATCGATCGCAGCTGAGGCATTTCCATTGACTTTCCAGCCAGCTCCTTTCGAAAACATGCACTAGACTCGAGCTTCGTTCTCATTAAAGATCGTCAGTGATGGACATCCTTGCCAAGGCCCGAACTAGAAATCTAACCACGCTTGCACGAGGTAATCTTACTGACCACTGCGCCAGTAACCGCACATCAGGCATGAGTGAATCATCAAATATGAATTTTCAGCCACATTCGCTTGTGCGCAATGCTGTGAGTACCCGATCGCCTCTAGGGGAGACCTGGTAGCTGTCCTGTGAACTCCAATCGAGAACCTGTCGACTAGGCCTTCCCTGCGAGTTGAAATTACATAAATCCTTAACTTGTTTGGCGGTAATTCGGTTACTCATGCGTAGTAGAGGAATTTGGTTTTCAGAGGGATTTAAAGAGTTACAGAAGATGTATGGGATTGGGACAGCTGCAGTCAATTGTGGGTGATGTTCGATTCATATGAAAACCAGAATCCCCTGCTACTTATCGGTTACCAATTACTCAAGCTACCTATTCTACACTTTTTGACGGACATTCGGAACAGCACGAGCTTCCTGGGAACATCTCGCACGTCTTGGGAAGACCATTAAATTGAAGAAGTATTCACCAGCATAGCTCGCCAGGTTAACAGGACAAAATACGTGGACAGAAAATCCGTCGTCATGATCCTACACCAGATAGATAGTCACGTGCGAATTGGAGTTCACGAAGATCTAGTAAGTCACTTAAGTTTGACTAGAGGTCGGCGTTTTCACTGGGAACGAACAGCAATATTTTGTAGTATTCGGTTATAAGTAGCTGGGCGCTTAAAACTAAGTATATTTTGTTTGCTCTACCAGCTATATACCAGATGTTAAATCAACCATCATTCATTCAATGGTAAACACGTGTTCTTGTAAAAGTTACTTATACGACCTATTTATCAGTCCGCATATGTCGCATACTCAGGTCAAGTAATTATTTATGCTTTCAGACGTAATAATCTATTGTATATCACTGATGTAAATTGTGCAGTGCTCAATTGTAAGTGCAAAACGCTGCCAGTAACTTTTGTTTGGCGTAAGCTACACTGGCAACTAGGAAACAGTCGGAACCTGGCAGGGATCGTCCCAGAAACGGATAGACCTCGCGACTTCCATTGCAGAAACCAGGACGATAAAATTATGACACTATGGAATTCGATCAAAATATATTTCACGGACATCACGTATGAATCCGTTCGACGTCGACAAATGTGTTTTGCGCAAGACCTTTAAAGGCCGTTGCTGTTATATCGTTCTTCCTGCGCCTAGACATTTTGCACACGCTCAAATATGACTGAGCTTCAACGGTAGCAAATCAGTCACTCACCAGTTTTATACAGACTCTGCCAGAACGTATGGCTAAGTGATGGCTAGTCATTCTACAAAATATTCTCATAACCGCTTGAGTGCTGTTTAATTAAGTATTCCACAGTCGGATTCGATGTGTAATGCGCTTATTCACATGGCAACAACTAGAACAATACTAGAAGAAAGAAGGCATAATTTCAGAACAACTTTCCAACAGCCAGTAACTTAATTCATTGGTGACGTTTCAGTACTCACATAGTAGCTTCTCCGAACCAGGTCACATCACCGACAAATCCCCAGCCAGCCTCAGGCATATTCCAACAAGTAAAAATCAGTGTATTTTATGACAGTTTCGCACTAAAAACAGTTTTTACATTTCACTGATGAAGAGCTCGACATCGTACGTCAGGGGTTGTCTTCATTTCCTCGTCGATTTATTTCGATAAATCCGATGAAATGTCCAAACTTGATGTAACAGGATGAACTTCATTCCATAAAAAAACGATAAGTTTCATTGCTAGTAACAACGAAATTCGTTGTATCGACATTATGTTTCACATTCTGTGTTCGCTGAGGTCAATCACGATAATTTCAAACGTCTGTACAGTACAGTTTTGCAACCTCCTGGTCCTCAATTGTAAGTACTGCAATAAATTTAGATTGTGAACATTTCAAGCATGTGGTTGGGTACGCCAAAGGGAGAGGATGTGGGTGACGTCATCAAGAACAAGGCACACTTTCAAACTCGCAGTACTATTTACTGACTGTAGTGTCAATCACGCTTACCAGTATCGGTGGCAGTCCGACAGGTTTCCTAGTAAGCTTACGACAATGGAAAAATTCCTAGATTGAAAATGGGATAGTACCATGGCTTTATCTTGGGTTTAGTCGCATATAGTTCCTCCCTAGTCACACTGCCGCTGAGTTGAAAGACCGTCCTCTCTTTGACCTTTCAAATCTTTTCGCCACAACTAGTTTTCTCTCAATATCTTTGCGACATAATGTTTTCAGTTTCGCGAACATTTTTGGGTCATATTCAATCAAAACGGGTAGTGAGTACAGCTTGCTAGGTTTGGTTTTTCTATGTGAATTGATCACTTTTCCTCCTGGTGGTGCAAAGACGTATTCTACGAGACGGGCATTACACTCTTCAATAAATCTGGCTCAAACTTTAGGTTAGCAAGGGTCCCAATTTGAAAACGTTGAATCCAAAAACAACGCGCGATCAAATAGTGTTTCAATTTTGAGGCATATCACCACGTTCGCTATCACGGGCGTGAAAAATCAATAACCTCTTCAGTCGCTTTTTGAAATGTGGAGATTAGTTGAGTTTTGTAATTTTAGGTGTTCATGTCAGTTGTACAACTGGCGGAAAACATTTACACTATTCTCCTGATGTTATCCTTCCAGACTGAATGTTTTACGGAGCGAGATTTAAATGGTTTGATTTTGATGACCCTCTTTCACAAAATTCAACAAAACTTTCAGACAAATCCGTCCACTACTGCAGTATTAAGTACGGTTCTAGCAGACAGTTTCGCCCACTGAAGTAAGGGTTCTTGATATCCGCACTTCAGAGACATCCGTCCCATTATCAATCGTAACTAGACAAGCTTTCACAATGAGCACCAGTAACACCACTTCATTTATGTCGTTATGAAACATTGCACCCACACATTTACCGTGGGATGTACAAAAATTCATTCCACTAGCCCAATTGGACACAACATACAAACAAAACAGTTAACCTGATTGCTGACACCACACAAGGTTCTAACACACTAACAGGTCATCTAAAAGACCTGAGTTAGCAAATGTTTTCAATAATCTATCGGCGGAATCGTTATTTTCATGAGCACAATCAAGCTTATTAGGTTAAATCAAGCTGTTCAACATCATCCTCCATGAAGCATACAGCTGTTGTTACATTCTTTTTGCAACAAGGATACGCCAACCACTCAGGGCCATGGTGTCAGAAAGATAAGAACAAGTGTGTCAGCAGTGAGCTAGATAAGATGCTAAAGTTATTAAAGCCATTCCACTGTGAGTGTGCAAAAATCCGTTAGTTGAAGTTTAGTAATCAGAAAAAATCACGAACAGCTCCAGAGTTTGATTTATTGATTTACTCTAGAGTAGGGAACAGTACTTCATAATGGTAGATTTTCATCTTTTTGGTTATTTTAAGCAAGTATCGTAGATGATACCGAGTTGAAACACACACACGTCTCAATATAATTACGCTGACTATTACTTTTCATTAGTGTTTTTATCTATATTGGCATACCGTTTCAGTTGTTAATTCTCCGTAAACTAATACCTCGATTTCTTGCTTATCAGAGCACGTAACAAACTCAATTGACCAGCCTACTATCGGTCCAAACAGGCAATAGATAATCGGTTGTACCGCTTAAATAGATGTCATCCCAATCTGGCAGTAACGTATGAATTTGAGAACGACGACTGTTTGCCGTTTCTAGACATACTCACTAGTCGCCGGACGGTGGCTCTATTGAAACAGCTGTTTACAAGAAGTGTTTATGGTCCGGTCAGTACCCGAACTTCAGTAGTTTCCCACCGGCACATCACAAACGCGCATTAGTGAATACACTGCTCACACGCGCAAGACGAATCTATGTACAGGACAGTCTTGTGGTGGAAATAGGGTTGATCACCTCCCTACTACAATCAAATGGTTATCCGAAAACTTCACAGAACGACATAGCGGACCGAAACCTCCATCCCAACAGATGACCATTGTGAAAAAGGAGATTTATATAATATTGTCTTTCAAGGGTGATTACAGTATGCACCAAACAGCACAAACACTAGTGAGTTCGATTGACTGGACATTCAACGCAGCCGGATTTCGTGTATTAGCCCGAAATCAGAAACTGCATGTACCTTCAATCAAAGGATATCAGCATGTTGGTGCCATCTCATGTTGTGTCTATCAATTCACATTTAGCTGCAAAAAAATTGCAGTTGTTTGATCTCCAGAACGAAGAGGCATTCACCTAAATGAGTGCAGAACTTCGTATTACCGAGGAACGACGCATTCGCAAGGCACATCCTGAGCATTTGTCACACCATCGGCCCGGCTTGTGCAATCAGAACCTCACAACCTTGTCCCAGTCCAAGAATCCCGCAGTTTGGTGAGGATGTCACAATCAATAGACTGGTTCTCGCCCTGTGTATTCAGAAACAGTTGTTCTTGACGCTGACCCTGCCATAAACTTAGTGACCTTTTCTAGCCCATCGATCGACTATTCATCCGGCCCACCCCCTAAATGTTCGTTATAAGAAAGCCTTCTTATGCTACTTCAAATTTCTTACTGAAGCGTCAATAATAAATGCTTGTATCTATCAGTTTTCGTGCTCCAACGGTTTTGTCAAGGCTCCCGAAGAGAATGAACTGAATCAGGCCCACTTCGTGTTTTTAATACCACTGTATTATGATCAGTCATGGCAAAATTATAAGCACGTCAACAGTTGCAGTTATCAAATCATCTGTCGGTTTTGTGTGACGTTCATCATTTGACATTTGAATACTTGAGATGTGAGCAAACTTGTCATGCAAAAATAAAGGCCCCTAATTCAGAAACAATTTTCGCTCACTTAATCTAAGTGGTCTTAACATTTGGAATAATCCAGAACCTCAGCAAACCTGAGATAAACGCACACAGAGAAGTCACAAATGAATTGAAAAGTAGAAACTTCAAGTGTTGCTGTTTCCAAGACATGCTGAGTGATCGATGTCCGCCGTGTAAGCATACTTGATGAGTGAGAAAAGACCGCTTTTGATGACTTTTTGCGATTAAGCACATACTACTCATGTTACCAGCCTTGCACAGTGTACTTGTGATTCGTGCTGGGAGAAAACTTATTAGATATCCGTCAGTCTCGTTCGAACACTTCAACAAATCGTTTCGCAAGCGCCCACAAATTGGTAACGGAGCTAATCTCGCTTCATTCCCTCCACACGGTACTATCAGGCTGGATAGAACGTCGGGGTGCACAAACCTAATAGGATTAACAGGTGTGTGGAGCGGTCCGTTGTACAACACGACACTGCGACTGAGGAAAATGCAGGCTTATGTTGTTCGTTTCAGATAGAATTATGCTAAGGCATGTGTCTCTCCGACATGTCGTGGCACCCGGTAGAACCGCTTGAAGATCACATCCTATGTTGAGAATTCCAGAAGTGTTGCGACTTGCTGGAGGCCTTTTTGCTAAGACACATTACTCCTGCAGTTCGAACATTAATTCGGCGTTTTCCACTAGCGCTTCCTGAATGCATAACAATTTAATGTTGCGATACGTTACGGTAAATATTTGTCGTCAAAAAAGTGCGGCTCACCGTGAACGGAAAGTATAGAATTGACTGTAGCTTCATCTAGAGAAAATAAGTACAATAACAGATAACTGCTGTTAACGCCCCTATATATTTTATTTAACGCCAACCTGCAAATAACAACTGGCAGATCACACATCCATTAAAATAGATTTACAAAGATAACTCAAGCTACAGATCATCACCCGTTAAAAACGATACTCTTCTTTATCATTTTCATGACACAAACAGTTCATGACAAAAATTGAAAATCCTAAGATTGCCGAAGGACAATCTGCTGCTAACTTCTTGCCCACACCTAAGACATGATTCCTCCTCGAATCCAAACAACATAATGGTGAGTTTCAACTATCCAAATCGTCACGACACCGGTTTGAACAAGACGGGACCGAACCACTGTGGTGAAGTTGAAACTGGTTAAGATGAAAACATACGTCATGAATTCCCCCGTAAGATGATTTACTTCTTTTCATCTCTCGGTCGATTAAAATCCCCAATAAACGGATCAAACTGTGAACAGAATAGATCATCTGAAGAAAAGTGTTTTAACGCTAGACTCTGTAGGCTGTCGCGTTTCTAAAATGCGGCTAGTGTAACGTTTTCGTAGGTGACATTTTAGTACACCCCCTCTTCTACAGTTCCATAATTTTACTACATATTTATTTGCTTTACTGACGACACATGATAGTTCATCTTACTTGACCGATTTCATCACTATTTATTGTGCTGTACCTCAGGTAGACTAAAAAGAACATTAGTTCCTTCGTTTCTCAGAACAATGTCTGCTGCTCACACATAGGAACGTTTGATTCCACTGCCAAAAGTGCCACAAATTTCCAACGAAATCTACATCGGATGATTCACTTTGTAGCCGACGACTTTTCCGTTGTGTACCCTTTGGAAAAGATTTAGAGTGAGAATGCCAATTCCAATCGCTTTTGGCTTTGAGAATTTTTACCTGCAATGATAAATTACATTAGAGGATCGCAATCATGACGTACTTTAACTGTGGTGGTTTTCTCAGGATCAGCTACCTTTTCAGAGAATTTACGTCCAAAGTGCTTTACTTTAAACAGCCAAGTCTGGGTTAGAGGAAAACAGAAGTGAGTAGAGAACACGTAAGTTTTGTGTATTTGGAGGCGTAGTCACTTTGGTTGATCAAAAGACACTTTCTCATAGTTACACTGGAATTACTTATATGGTATATTTTGGATAGCACCGGATATTTCTAGAGAAAAACGACAAAGTTGACGGCGATCAGTTATGATATAACTGGCTTCATGTGTGTAATAAACCGAACAAATACTGTGAGCTTACAGAACCTCAAGAACTCAGGAATAACCTCATGAATAAATTATTTGATAATGAAGTACAGTTTAGCTGGTTAATCACCCCAAGCAAAAAGGTTTGGTAATATGGAAAATATTCCCACTGTAAACGAGATCATGCCAGATTGACGGAAATACCAACGACATAAGTAAAACTATTACAAACAGCTGACATCAAGTTGCTGAGGAACATTCAGTTTTTACAGAACGTCATGAAAACCCGCTCTTGACTTATTCAGACTAAAATTTCGAAACCTGCCAATACCAAATCCGTCCCCACGAATATCCAATGTTAATAAACAATTACTAATTCAATGCTCGTCTCTTTCTTCAGAAACACGTTCATCAGCCATAGAACATTCCGTTTAAACTTTTACAAGTATAGATGGCGATGTGATTACATGCACACCTCTGTAACATATAAACATTCGTTTGAGCGAGCGGATACACGAATCAAATCCTAAAAATGCACAAACCTGCACTTATCTCGGTTGTTTACACATAATCACTGCCAGAACGCGGTGGGCCCACCGGAGTAGCAGTTCAGTGAAACACTCTCACGCTTCAGATTGACCTGAATACATGCGCATGTGAGTCACGTGAATATTGACACCCGTAGACGGATTGATGACACTTATACACGACATTGAAATGTGAATTAGAATCACTGTTTACCACGTCAATTTACCTCGAATAGTTAATTCCAAATAAGAAGCATGCTTCCATTAATTATTATCTAAGTGAAACTTTGTTACATTGTTATCACGAACGTTTTCTACGCTCGTAACTTAATTACTTGCGGGAAGCCATGTCACACATTACACTTCTAACAGAAAGAACAGCTGGACTGTTAGTTTTTCATGTTATCGTGAATTGTTAATTAACAGACAACAGCGTACTTAAGGATTGGCCAGGTTAACATGTTCCATCCGAAGTCAAATTAGTCGTTCACACAATTTTTCAAGCTAAATCCTAGGCAGTGAGTATATTTTCACATATTCTCTGAAGGCTTCGATAAATGCTTCTGTTTGAAAAAAGGGCAGTTTCTAAGATTTTCACACTCACAGTATGACAAATTCCTTGTGTATGACTTGGATTAGAATTGCAATCCATATGCACCTGTAGAACCGTTTTTGTTAGCATCGTGCTTGCAAATTGCGTCTCGCATGACTTCACAGTTTCACTCTATTTTTCACATCACATTCAACGCTATTCAGTTCCCTTGTTGGACAGATTTATGGACACCAACTAATATATTGTGTTATATCGAACTCGATGCAATTAAGTGCCTTAGCATGCAAGAAACGAATTATTGGTTTGGATGGTGGTACAGAAACAATTTTCAATATGCATACTGTCCGGCCAGAAAAATCCAGCGAAAATCCCGATTTCACAACAATCGTTAGACCTTTCTGGATTACCGTTAGTCGTACGTAATTTTTAAGTCACCGTCCCTAAACAAGTGCCTTTTTCACTTGATTGCTTCAAATTGCAGTATCTTGTGGACTATTCAGGTTAACCGGGTTGCCTGAGCGAACTACGCTTCGTAATAAACTTCATCGCTTATTGGATACGGTGTATCTCAATCACACAGCCTAAAGACTTCCAATTCTGAAATACGCGGTGAACGTGGTTTGCAACTGAGGTACTGCTACAAATGTGTACTAACGCAATCACAATAAAGGCCTCGAAAACTCTTGAGTGTATTATTCATAGAAATGATTAACTAGGTTATTGAGATGTAAAGTTGCGCTCAAACAAAATTTCGAAATGACGTTTACCTAAGTCTATGCCATTATATCCTCTTTCAGTCTTGATGGTAATTCCGTGTTTCGTGTCGAAGGTAGTGTTAGTCAGAGTGTGTTCAACTACAAGGTGGTGATGCATGAGCCATCCGAAATTATCGNGAAATGATTAACTAGGTTATTGAGATGTAAAGTTGCGCTCAAACAAAATTTCGAAATGACGTTTACCTAAGTCTATGCCATTATATCCTCTTTCAGTCTTGATGGTAATTCCGTGTTTCGTGTCGAAGGTAGTGTTAGTCAGAGTGTGTTCAACTACAAGGTGGTGATGCATGAGCCATCCGAAATTATCGCCAAGATTAGAAGTTGCACATGTTCAGCTGTTCCTATGGATAACATGAAAAATATTTGAATCACGTGAAAGACAAGGAACCATACACTTGAGTCACGCCGAAATGACAATTGACATTTAGTTGATCAGAAGTATGGCTGATACTACTAATGGTCTCTGTGATTGCGAATAACGTAGGTGGTATTAGATCACTCGAAACAATTTGTATCTGTTACGGGAGAGTAAAATGCAAATGTATCAGATATGCGTAAAATTGTAAAGTTAGACATTTTGCCTTTTTTTACTGTTTCTGTGGATTCAATTCTTGCCACAAACTTTGGACTTATTGACTCTGTTGTCAACTCCAAATATGAACGTTGTGTTTGAATCTGTCTATTGTCAACCGGCTTGCTACCTGTGAAAACTGAATTCATGACATAGTCAACGATTCAATTTTTATCAGCAACCTAGAGTGTATACACAGTAAGCCTCCTCTATCAGACTGGGAAAGTTACAGGTAGGTGAAAAATACCGCTTGTTTGCGAGCTACCTCCTTGCAACCAAATTTTGTTCCGATAATCTCCTCACAGTTGACGCCCCGATTGCTGTGATTGTATTGGTGGGTTTCTTATATGTTAAAAGTACCTTGTAATTTTTCCTTGACAAACGCTTGTGTGTGAGCTACGTGCACCTTTATTTTCGTCGAATCCGCTCCAAAAAATTTATGATAATTTACATATAAAAACAGATTTCATGCCTGAGGGGAATTCATGTTGTGAACTGTGCAGCTGATGTGCGTTTAACACGACACTTTGAGGGAATTTGTTTTTCTACTGAGAAAGTTAAGAAAGACTGTGAAGCGTTAGATCTAGTTGACAATGTCTCTTAAGTGCCACATAAATGCCCGTACAGTTACTTTCATAGAAAAATACCTTACGAATTACACTCTAAGATATGTTCAGAGTAAGTAATTGACACTTTCACTTCATGTTACAATCTGCCAGACTAGAAGAATCCACCGAAAGCTCACGCCGGCACAAAAAGCTACCGCATAATATTTTATGTATCCCGTCGAAATAAGAAACTAGAATGGCTAATTCTTGTAAGTGTACCTTTTTAATCTAATAAAAAAGTTTACACACAAAAAACATGCAACCAAATCGAGACTACATGATCGACATTTTATTAAACGAAGGTGAAAAGCAAGCCGCTTCCTCGGTTCACATTGTATTGCACCTCAAAGCTTTCTGGAGACAGATTAACCCTTTTCAGTGAACTGTAAAAATCAAACTTGTGTTTTGTGCGCGCGATCGTTAAAGTTTTTCCAAAAATATATCGCACCTATTCGATGCTTAAATGTCGTGGATCGTATAGAGAGGAACGTGATAAAGGCGTCTATCTATTATCAGGCGATGCACTTCAGATTGGCTGACACTATTTGCTTTCTCAGTATGTCAGCCTCAAGGGGTTTTCAATCCACACTTGCTCTTGTTCTTGACCCTCCCAAAGTTGATGGAACCTCTTGTAGTGGAAGAAGGCAGTCTCCACCTTTCGTGTACTATAATGAACAGTTAACACAGGTAAGATGGCCTATTTCCAGCTTCATCTGGGTGTAAAGTTAAAATACGTGTCGGTTAAGTACAACACCTTTGGGAGCATATCGTACCGGTTGCTGTTATTGTGTGGGCCAATTGTTGGTTGACTTTTGGCGCACCGAGTTGTAAATCAATCGCTGTTTTCGTCTGTCTGCTTAAATTTTATTTCCACCATTTTGACAGTTGATTATTTGTTAATCAGTGATAAATTAAGCCCAAAAGGGACACTGACATGATTTAATCGAAACGGTTAGCAACCGTTGCGTGTCGTCATGTTCAACAGTTTACGTACACGTGGAGTTAAGCTAGAATATTGCTGATTGCATGATAAAAGTCAATTTATTAAAACCTCCAACACAGGAACCTGTACACGCGAGGAACCAATTACAGCCATTTTGACTGTGGTTTTGTTTATTCATGACAGGGATTGAAGATCTGTCAGTCGGTTTTGAGTTATAAAAACAAATAACGGTCAGTCGATGTCTTCTGTGAGCATGAATGCGATTATCCTTTGAGATCCATACCAACCTCTAGGATATTTTTAAAAGAATTTTGCTGTTGATGTAGGTCCATTTACAGAATAACCACAGAAAAAATATGTTAAACAAACATCCAGAATTTGTGTTGACCCTCTGACTGCCAAATTTTAAGTAATCAAACAGACAATTTCGTAAACACTTTTTGTTACTTGTCTGTAAGACGCTTGCGGAATTTTCAGAAGCAAAGAATGAGTATCATTATCGGTTGTGATTGAAATTTGTACGAGAAATTCATGTTAATCTATTTTTAAATGCTGCTGAATGAAACTTACACAATCTCCGAGGTTAGATGTTTGGGACCATTTGACTGTTATCGTGCTCACTCCTGCTGTTTAAGTTATGGACGAAATATCGTCGTTAAGTAGTATTAAGAACGCCATGACTGCCTTCTCCGAAAACAGTAAAGTTCAATCTCAGCAGAGGATTAGCAGAATTTCAAATCTAATGAGGAAACGTATACACTAAAAGTTGGAGAAAATATAATACCGATGTTGCGGCCAAACCGCCTTCTTGCTAATCTTCTCCTGATTACGTACGTGTGCAATCTCCCGTTTACTGGTAAATTCGTAGGACTGATAAAGTTGCAAGGAAACGTTCATTAAATCTGGTGAAATACAGCTTGAAATTTTGTTGACATTGAACATTATTAAAATGGAAGCTGACTGGGAAAGAATAAAACGATTTAGAAACTCTTAACAGCAACGGAATTATTTTCTGTGATAATCGTGAGGATGGCAGAGGTCCGAATTCGAATACTGACTCGCCTGATCTCTTACTAACAAATAAGTTGCGAGTAATGTAACGTATGAACAAATTGGCTAGTTTTTTTAAATCGTCGAAACGTTGTATTATTTGTCTAGAACAATAAATAGCCTATTGTTCAATTAATCTTAATGAAAGAGACATACTACAGAGTTAACGTTAACAGCGACTTTTTGTAAGTTATAAATTCAAGTTTCTACTTAGGCTATCAAGTGTTCGGCAAAAACACAATCTAATGACTATAACATCAATACTCTTTGACAGACACTGATAACATTATGACCCATGTCAATTCATTGCTTTTTCAGAATACAGAAAATCATATGGACTCTGGCCACCGAGTGCCACACGTAATCGAGCCTGAGCTTATTACATTGGACACATGGTTCTATATGAAGGTGCAATCCGTAGTTATTCTAAAGGTTTCTTGGCTGTTCCACCCATGAGAATGCATTGTCCCTGTTGACTAATAATCAGACAAGTCGCTGGCCCTGAAGTGACGATTGATGTAACCTCACAATTATATTTGTCTAGATACCCCTCGAATTCATGGCATGAGATTCATAAGTTCGAAGATGTAATGTGGTACTCAGAGGCAGGTGAAGTTGTACCTCATCTGTGGTTTATCCATTACGATACACTACTCAAAATAAGGCTTGCTTTTAGGTTGCTGAGTCTAGGAGATTTAAAATGTAAACGGTGGCGCAAAACTCCGGATGGTTTAGGCGATAATGGTGCAGCTGGTACTAGTCATTGAGACAAAACGACTTGCAAATAAACCTTGGAGGATAAGGTTGGAAAATATTGATTCCATTTTACGAAAGAAAATTACCCAGGATTCTACGCAAAATATCTATAATACAAGCCCTAGCGGTAACCGTGGAAGGTTTGATGTGTTCTTGTAGTTGTTCAACTTTAACTTGAGTCTATAAACTATTGTACGCAGATAGCTTGATTGGAATGAAAGCATGAAAGGATGATGTTAACAACCTCACTTTCAAAAACATCAAACTTTTCTTTGGTTTGTGAATTCAGTCGATAAAACTTTCTTGGCACATATCAGTCGTTATCGGAAAAAACAGCGCCATTTGCGCATTATGTATCCAGTAAACTGCATGAGATATCTGGCGAAGCCACTTGAGCTGAATTGCTAAGAAGTCTGTAATTTTTCGTTTCTTCAGTGTAGGATGACCTGACCGCTAATGTCTAAATCCCACGTTTCTGTGTCTTGCTTAAGGTTTTATAGTCGGATTTCGTAATTATACCTATTTAAGTTGATAGGTTTATATGTCGTTACAGCAGTGTGTATGATGTTTGTTTATGCGTTATTGTCTCTCTTTTTCGGTCAGAGAAAAAATGTATGGGGTGGTTTATGGACGCAAAAAACTCAAGTAGAAATAAGTCGTAAGGAAGCTTCAATGAATTTGCCGGCTCACAAACATACTGGCACCGAACATTGATCACACTGAAACAACAGTCCGAGTTAACTAATTTGTGGGCTGCACTCGTACGGAAGTTAGGAAGTATGTTGCGAATGCAGTTTCTCACATATTGGCAGATTCAGTAACACTTCAAATCCTCAACTGATTCATTTGTGACCACAGAGTTGGACATCATGTTTCAGTGTGAATAAACCATACCTGTAAAACAGTCCATTCTCGAATAGTCTGCATATTCCGTAATCACAATGAGTGAATTAGTGGATGTTTTGGTGGATTACTCACAGTGCATAATATCTTGTATGTGAGAATTAGGTCTCCACTGAATTATCTGTAATTCGCTAAGAAACGGCCTGACTCCACTAGTCTCTCAGCTAGATGACTTTCTGAAATACTTCAGTCAGTGAACGTCGCCGAACAATTCTGATGACTTTGAAGACTGTCATCAGATAATGACGACGTGCATGTATGTTCACTTCAAGTTATGGTCAGACTATAACTGCGATGTATGAAGGCAAGCTCAAACTATCTGTTACTGAGGTTCCTAGGTTTCTTTCTTACACTGAAACGAATAGCTTTTGGTCACCAAAGTACCGGTCAGAAAAGCTGTCTGCCGGATGTGCATAACTTTAAATTTGTTAATATTGAGCCGCAAGTTATTTTCTACGGATCGTCGGGCTATGTAAGTTTACCACATCCTCCGGACACCCTATATCTTGCCAGAGATTTGTGTCCTCGGTGGTATGACTGTGCAATCTAGTTCATGGATGAAAGTATGAACAGCTGAGGCCCTAAGACAGATATTCGCGAAACACCACTGTTGGCTAGGAACCACTGTGATAATTATCTATTCGCCATACCGTTGAGCTCGCAATCAGTTAAACACATCTCAAGCCAATTGTGTGGTTCCCTCGGTAAAACTGAATGCTCAAAACTTGTCAGGTGTTTCGGAAAAATCAAGACAAAATACATCTCTGGTAAGCCTTGCTATAGTGGCTCTTCTTCAAAAGTTATGAGCGAATAGCAGATTTACGACACATGAAGACCCCTCACAGAACTCATGTTGCTTCCTGGTGAAAAGTCCATCGTTTTCAATCTTAACCCGAACAGAGTCAACTAGCCAACTCACCATTACTTAAGAGATCAATGAAAGCAATGCTGTTGGTGGGTAATCTGCCGGGACATCTCAGTAGCAATCTTTAAGGAAAAGTTGAATTGTCAATTATTTTTCGGTTCCCAGTAGATGTCCAGTTAACAAGAAACAATTAAAATTTAATACGGTTTCGTTAGTTTAATGGCGCAGCTTTTCGAAAAGACGGGATATTAAATCTGGATCTGATGGGTTGTTAGTAAGCGGGGTTTCTAATTTAAATTCTACCTGTGATATTGAAATTTGAGTTAATCCACTCAAGCTTTCGCTTATATGCCAAAAGATCATTCATAACTTCTTGTAAAGCACACTCATATATCGTAACTGTTCGTCGTTTCAATATCTGTATCGGTAGATCCGCCGGAAGTTGGAGGCTATGAAATGATAATTCTATTGTTTATGTGCACCACGACTTGACCGTATAGAAAGCACAGGATTCACCTTCGACATTTGAGCAAAAGCGACTTTTTCCCACAGCAGCAGTGATGTGACTGTTCCATATGATATACCCAACAAACGCGCTTTTAATCTGTTACAGCTGGTACTTCTTTTACGTTGAATGTTTCAGTGTAATCGAACGTTCACTTCTACTTACACTTCTTGATATTAACTAAGCCGCGGACACTACTGAAGTCCCTCAACGATGACATGTCACTGGTGGTCTAGGCTGGATGTGGTGGTGAAAACACGTCATTTGGTCATACAGAACTGTCTTCATTCTTGTTACATTTGCCTTTTGATAGGCATTCGGACCCATCTTTCAAGATATACATTGTTTAGTTCTGCAAAAATAACGAGACTGAACTACCTCATGACCAGTATGATTAAAGTACTCAAATATTGTGTTACTGTAACAGAGTCGACTTTTTCGCATATCTTTAAGCAGCTGTTGTATGATATAGATACGAACTGAAACATTAGTAGTTGTGAATACCCCATCTTTAAAATATAGTTCCTCATTAGCCGTAAACAAATAACCATCAACTTGTTTACCAAACTGGACTCCTAATAGCAATGCAAACACGAACTAACACTGATAGGTGGTTTTGGAAACTTATCCCTATTTTGCTTGAAGCCTACAAGGCTCATTCGTTTTTCCCGTGTCGCTCTTACAGTGGCACATATGAAGAGATGTGCTATTGCTGCACGTCCGAACGTATACAATCTACAAAATTCTATGAACAAACTATCGTTTACTAACATCCAACTTGTTGGATGAACTTGTTGCAGCGGGAAAAAATAACTTGTTGTGAAGTGATAGATTGAATTTCAGTTATTTGATCCTTCATAACAGTAATTTCGCGTGAAATTAGGAAAAGTGACGGCATTTTAATTGTGTGATTGCCCCAACTTACTACGATACCACCAGAATGAGGTCTTAATCAACGTCATACAATTGCCCGGCCGATTTGTAAGTGGTCTTAGAGTAAAGTCATCTTGTGACTAACACTCCAGGTTGATTTACTCCCAACGCATTTACTGACAAGGATACGGTATCGCTGATGGAGATAAACCGGAGTACGTAAGAGATCGTCGCCAGGTTCCAGAAGCCTACGAATTTCGCTAGGTAGTGTATAATTTGGTAAAATTGGAACTGTGGGAAAATTGGCCATTTCACATGGGAAAATCACTCAAACATGACGATCACGCCGTAATCCAACAAAAAATCCTTCCGAATTCAAAAACCTCCTAACACCCGTGACATCACACTGAGTGCAAACAATGTTGACTGAATTCAACTGATGAAATACACAGAAATATTTGAAACTACCTTGCTGAATTCTGTGTTGGAACGTGAGGTTCTCGGACTCATCATCAATATTTCACTTTTTTTCAATAGCGTGAGTGACATTGGATTGAGTATACAGAGAGGCCATCGAGAATTTCTTCAGAACTAAAAATACCCTATAACCAACACTAAAAGTGAATCCCGCTGATCCTGTGTAAATAAGTGGCACACTTGCGTTCTGTCATAAACTTGGTAAACACGACAAATCTCTTGTGCTTAGAATCTGGAACTGTTTCTGTTTCGGTTCCTATCGCAATGGACTTATGTGCGAAAATTCTGCATTTTTTATTCGATTCGAGCCATTGAGAGAAACTGCTCACCAAAATGTCACACGTAGCCTACCAGCCGAACAACGGATCTACGCCAGGAATTTGGAACTTTCATATTTGGACTCAGTCAACTGCCACCCTTTAAGCCAGCTAGCTATTAATATGATCATGCAAGCACTTTGATGCGAATTTGGGCTGGGGATCAAAGCTGAGTCGTGATCCCAACGAGTAAAATCCGGAGGTTATCTCCGAATACCAAACATGGAGCCGACTAAATCAGTTTGAGCATGTAAGAAGTGACCAAGTGCGAGTGATGTTTATGGATAAACAGACTAACAATAACACAAAGTTATGAGATCATAACATTGTGTTATTCTCAGCCTGTTTATCAGTGACATGCTTTATAATAAATAGTGTGGATATATCACAAAGGAAATGTATTGCTCTATGACACGGTGTGCTATTATTACTAATGAGTAGTGTGCTAGGTACGTTTGTGACTCGGATCTAGCAAGTCAAGGGAAATCAAATTCTTTTAGTCCTTTCAGTCAGCAAGCTAACTTTAAAGGATCGGGTGATTACGCTGATTTACCTCAAGGTGTACTCTTGTGTAGATTTTGCTGACGCTCGTTGAATCTTTCTTGGTAGCCAGACATGATGAGAAGCCGAAATCCTCAGGCTTATGCATATTCTTCACGTAGTTCGTTTCACTGCCAACTCCGATCAATCTTCGTAAAATATTATTGCGCAGTTAAAAATCGGAATAATTGAGCGTCAGCAAAACAGGTTGTTCAGAAGATATCGATCAACCGGTAGTACACAGAATGCTATGGCAAAATCAATATACTAAACATGGAAATTGATCGATCGAAGTAATTTTAGTGGGACGAGTGTGAAGATCGTTCTTCGGATAACCCTGGGTACTTTTTCGCTTAAGCTGCAGACAGACAGATCACGGACAACTTGCAGTGAATTTCCCTTTCTTGGTTAAACTATATACAACTAACAATCATAGATATACGGTTTTATAGCTAGTTATAAGCAATTGATAATTTTATCACTGACATAAAATGTTTTTGTAACCCAAAGGAACCAGCTACAAATATGATGATCGTCTAAGCAAAACAGATGCGTCTCCGGCTGTATCTCAACGTAAGACATCACAAGCAGCTGTTTCAGAGCAAAGCCAAAACTCTTCCTGTCGCTGTTTACAATGAAATAAGTGAATGTGAAAAACAATAACGAAGTAAAGTTGATAATACCATCATGTCGACGAGCCGAGGGATTCTGATGAGAAATGAAGAAAGTCGTCTTATTCCAACTGAGCTGAAAATAACAGTATTAGTCAAGTGTGAATAAAAATCATCTTGACCGCTTCGCAAACTGAAGTTCACGTGATGTCACAATGGTACATTTGGCAGCAAGTGTAATTTGATGACGATCAGATAAAGCGAAAGTCATGAAAATTAACTACAGCTAATCAGCCTGTTGCTGTTGCCTTCTTCGTTGTCAGTTGAACGATTACGCTCAGTGAGTTCATCCTTATAAACAGATATTTTTGACTACTTTGCGAATTCCAAAAAATCAACCAGCCAACAATTGTGTTGCGTATTTTTCATGTAGTTGTGTGCATACATATTACAAGGTATAACAAGTGGTTCTAAATGCACCAGAACTGTACAGTGACGTGTAGTTATTAGAGGCCGTTGCATTTACTAATAAGACGGAATTTCATTGAATACTGCCGCTTGATATATCTTTTCAGAGATAAAATATGTTACTTGTTACATTACACAGAATAATGTTCAAATATTTCATCGCTACATGATATTGCATTAACCCGGAACGTTCAACCAAGTACTGTTTGCTAGTGATCTTAGATATTGTGATCATTTTGGCTGCGCTTTACTTCTAACCAAACAGACAGTCGCCAAGCTTGTTAACCATCACATCTTTTGCAAATCTGCCGTAATATCTGACGAAGTCCGGCAAAGACGTAGTGGTAAGCGAACGTTAGCTTATTTTCAGAACTGTAGTAGCCAGCGGATTTAGCGCCGCAATAAGCTGTCAGTGTGTTCCAGTCCCTTGCCACAGGAAGTAGTAGATTTTAGTTTCGTTTTTCTTGTACAGCATTTAAAACGCACATACCGATGTCACGTGAAATACATATCTCTGATCTCGTTCTACTAAAAAATAACGTGTGTATGAGCGCTTCAGTGGTCTCACATCGGACACAACTGAATTGTCTCAACTACAAGCTCAGCCAGACTTAGTGATTAACACGGTAGCGTTTGGGAACGTATACCTGACTTGTTATTCCGGTAGTGTCAAGTATATCAATACTAACTGACATCTCTCAGGAGCCGTGCTCAACTCCAATGATTCTTTTTGAACCGCGCTATCTTGTGGTTTTATGTGAATATGAGATCAACTACCAACTGGAGGTATTGTTAAATTTATAGCAGCCAAAACTTCAACTGTCCATCCGAACTGAAACAAAACATAATGTTAACTGTATTGAGTAGGACCGCCAAAATAAATTAACGTGTAATTTTTTCAGAGGCAGATTACTGTAATCGATAAAAATCAAAAAAGGCTGTCAGATGTACGAAGTGTTGATAGGGATAACATTTCAAACACTGTCTTGATGCACGTCAGCCTATTCCTTATTACTATTTGTCGTGGCAGACTAGTGGGACAGATTACGTCAATCGACTGTGTAATGTTTGTTCCGTATCTACGCCTGCTTCTAACTGTGTGAATTTTCTTGATTGAACACAATTTTCACACCCGTGGCCTCACACGTCCAGTCCTGTCACGTGTTCACATTCACTCTATTCACCATAAAATCCAGCGATAATATGCACACTGTACGGCCTCACACTATTTTACCGCCTAATATTTACGGTTTATCCCACCCTAGCCGCTGGGTTTACTTGGGACGTTATCTATGGACTGGACTTCTCAAATTACCCATATGAATCACACCATATATTTAATTCGAAACGGAATTTCAAACGCTTGATTCGTTTCCCTCATTTCTGCCTCAATTTTTTCAGTTATCTTCCCTAAACTTTCACGACAAAGTGAATATTATTTCTAGCGCGCATGACCGAGATTCCACGATGTTTCAATGCAAAACGTTGCATTTTTAAGTCCAGCCTACGTTTTATCCTCACCCCGGAAGGTTCGGATCGAGTTTTATAAAGCAATCAGTAGTATACATCCAAATTTTGCATGAGCTGTATGGCGAATTGTGAGACTTCTGGTGCATGGTGTCCCTTCATTTCACAAGCTATCCTACGATAACCTTTTGAGAGATGCTTCAGTTAAAAAGCCTGGCGGGTTTCAACACTCAACTATGTGATTTTGTGTTACTTTGCTACAGAACACTTAGGACTAATGTGTGAAATCGTCGAATGTACCTGAAACGAGTATAGAATAAATTGACTGTTAGTGACTCCATGCTCATACATTAGTGTAACTTACGAAGTTTCAACTGTTAATGTATTTGCAGTGAACAAGACTAATTGGGTCTACTTTGTTTTGTGAGTTGTTGTGAAATAGTTGAAGAAGAATGCATGGCAAGCTAATTACCTAATGTTATCGGGCCTCTTCTGGCATAATTCGCCTAGTTAATTTTTTTATCATACGTCAACCAAATTGTCTTACCGATCAATGTACATGCCAATATACGGTCACAATAAATGTTCAGAAACGAAAACACAACGGCAATGAAATGGTACATCTCTTGGCATCTGCGGACGGCCAATATTCCTTCTTATTGTCAACCTAGTTGTAGCTATTTTTGCAGGCAAACAAGCAATACTATTTAAAGAAAAAAATGGCTGAATTCTGCTTGGATAACCTTCATAATAACGCACTATGAGCAGAACTACAAACGTAACTGCGAAGAAAGTGTGAACAATTCAGATTGCTGTGGTACAAGTGATCTGACCTGGCGTTGATCCAATGTTAGTCTAATGTGCGGGCAACGTATATGTTTGACTGCTCAGTCGATGAAGCTGGTGGACTGGCTTGTTGGTAGAGTAGAAATTAACACTTTCGCATATCCCAGCGTGGGTAGCTGGTGCCATATTTCGTTTACCAACAACTGATTGAAAACTTTGTTTAACATATTAACATCATCAGTGAGTAGCTGCAACTTTCGTACTTTCATAAAAATTTCACCCGGCCGCTTTCAGAACGAAGCATTACACTTCAGTCACGTTTTTTCTAAAACAATTTCAGGTCAATGATAAACTGGCAAACTCGGTTACCCCGCGAAAGTGTGGCTCGAGGACAACTACTGGCCGTACCAAACATATTGTTATATTGCATAATTATGCCGCTCATGTTGTGATACGAGAACATGAAGACAATAATTAGGGTGAGTGTAAAATCACAGCAGTTGTAAGTTGAAATTTACAGTAATGTCACAAATGTCATTTTAGAGGACTCTTTAAAACCATTTAGACAACACTCTTGCATGACCAAGCCAAATACAGAATACTGCAATTGATTAACAAAGCAGTGAAAGTGTGTGAGAGATCAAAAACAATGTTTATGTGAATTATACAGCACACACTGAACGAAACACGGTGATTATAGGACAAAAAAGGTGTGGTCATTCCACGGAATCGGGAGTACAAGTAGTGTAGCATACTGTATGCTAAAATTAATCTGCTATCCTCACCAGCGATGATTTGCATGCTACGATTACTGCAAAAGGTATGTGCTAGTTTGAGACACAACTATAGCACTGATAAGAAAAAAAAGAGTTGTTTTTTAGCCACTAAGGAATGTCAAACATGAGTTGGTTAGCGATGATGGGAAGTGAATAAGTTGACTGTATCAGTGATATGCAGGATATTGAAGGTGAGACATTGTAGCTCACTTTACTGACAATCACCTCATTGACCTAAAAACAGCCGCAATTGTCCATCAAAATAACATGGTAATTTGTATACGAGACGCAGCTACTTGTTTAAATCATCAAGGTTCGGACTCACTGATCAGTTACCATGATTTCTAATACGAAATACCTATGTAGTTCACTAGCTAGTGCAGTACACCAAGACACCAAGGTACGTGACTTAATGGCTAAATTACCAGCTGTTTTGAAGCAACCATACGTAGGTGCGTACAAAGTACTACGGTCTCTCATCGGAACCGTGCACAATCTATATGTCTGAAAAATAAACTGATACGACAAAGACACTACAAAATGATCGTTTAAAAATCATGATGAGTACGTTGACCACATGTTCATACAGCAATTGACCTCCAAACCAGCAGCCTCCCTTTTCATAAAAAAATCCTTTTACCTGGTTTGTTAGCGTTTTATTGACCGAGTAGATCATCAGGACAATATTAACAGAATCAGGACGATAGATTACTTTTGCTGCAGAGTGTGTGTGCTCACTGTAATCTGAATTCCGGGTTTCGGATGGCATACAACATGAATAAAGGTTCCACTTAGGTGGGAACTGAACAAGCTTTAATCTTTGGCCCAACCGATGGCGTGGTAACAATGAAACCATGGTGACTCCCGTGGACGAAAAGTTGAAGAAGACAGCAGCGAAGGAAAGTTTCGTGTAACTTTTCCAAAACTTACCTCACCAGGGAGAAAGTGGATTTAAGTTTTAGGAAATTAGATCCAATAAAAACATTTTGCAATAAACATGTGCATACGTTTTGACAGTGAACCGTAATTCAAAAATGCGTTGATCCTTTTGAACCCGAAAGGATTACGGTGTTTAGTTGACCACATGAACCTTATTCTCATAACTGTACCAAAACTAAAAACGCACACCTACGAAGCTTGATGTCAAGCCTATGTTTGTGAGAAATTAATTAACTAACCAAAACACAGAGCTCGGCTCATGCGGAACTGTGTGAAGCTGAATAGAATCAAAACCATATTTTAACTTTGAAGTCACATTTGTTCAGTAACTCTTTTCAAGCCTTCAGGTTGAAAAAGAATGCACACGACCAACAAGTGAAAATCAAAAATGGTCACATGGTCCATTAAATTCCTCACCAGATGCCAAGTGGATCACAGGCTACTAGAGGAGAAATGTGTTGATGTATGTGGAAGAAGGCCACAACTGCCAGCGTGTCGGTTAAAATCAAACGGCTTGCACGACTGAAATTCAAGTGTTTTGGAGTAAATGCTCAATGGAAACGGGATTATGTGCAGGGGTCTTCCTAGTAAATAAGGACACGTAGAGTAGGCTCTGTTGAAGACGATCTCAAATGTTTGTAGTGCCCCAACACTGATTGCTTTTAAGTTTTTATGACGGACCTTCTGTTCTTCATAGAATGATCTCAAGCAAACCGGTAGAAAGCCATTTAAAGTGGGATTTCCACGAATCCCCTGCGATAATTCCCCTGCGTTTACTCCGAATTAGGTTAAAAATGGAAAGACGAAGGTGACCAATTGTAACTATATTTGGACTTTTTGTCAGTGTCTGTAAGCTGTCAGAAAGTCTACAAATACTTGCTGCAATTAAGTCACCCTTCACTGTACCCAAGGGTCATTGTTTGATTGTCATGCTGCTCACCTCGGCCGTATATGGTGCAGCGATAGAAATCGGCCTTTCCTCCCCTGTCTAAAAAAATCCAACCTTCCACCTCGAATACAGATTTCCATCCTTAAACCCTCAAAGTATTCATTTCATTTTAGGGTTTTAAAGTACTTTAGTTGATCAGAAGGGTCTCCGGTAAGTGCTCTAGTGAACAAGCACAATGCCAGGCTCTCTTTTTGTTGCAACTAGGAAGCCGTGAAAATATGTGTAGCAACCAATCCCAGTCTTTTTTCAAACAACTGACCTTTCAGTTTACGCGGCTGGTCGACAAGGCTATACCCAGATGGGATAGTGTTTTGTACCTTTCAACTTTGATTGCTGACATTTTGCCGAAGCATAGTTGTTGGGTGCATGGTCAAAGTGGTTCGACATGATTCGTTATTACAATCGGTCAAATTATGTCCCCCAAGTACCGCTTGAAAAACATAAAACTGACTGAGGTTAGAAGGGCTTAGTGATCATTAGCTTAATCATATACATACTTCAGAGTAGAATTGAACTGTGTTATTCCATCCTGCCGTCTTTCGTTCGCTCCACTAATTCGAATGTGGATAATAGATGTGCAATCATTAGTTATGGTGTCACATTTTCCTAGTGATTGCAATGAGTGTTTTACAGTTGATGATCCAATTACCGGGACGGCCAGTGATTCCGCACAATGGAATTTTGGTGTACAAGTTTGTTCACACCTATTCGTCTGTAACGCGCAGTCAGATGTTACTGTGGGTGCTATCATTAGGCTCCATAATTTGCTATTCAACATTCAACTTCAAATGGTTAGACATCCGGAACCAAGTTGAAGGAATACACAGCAGCTAGGTCAACTCAACCCGCTGTCAGAACTTGGGATTCAGCATTGTGATTTTGATCGTGTGGGTGCATGTTATAACATTCTGGTTCACAAATTGCTTAAATCCTTTCTGCCAAGATGTAAATGCTTCGTAGCAATAACAGATTTCCAAGGTGTCCAGGATGTTTTGCCAGTGAAACATGAACAGTGAGCTGAGATATATTCGCTTGAAAGTCTGACCAGTTTATTAGATAGCATGAGTTTCTAAGACGTAGTGTAGTGAGGATAGACGGTCGCACCATACTACTC